>JAUELF010289706.1:0-10099 GCA_031471495.1 Clinocardium nuttallii | reverse complement strand
AGCCAATTTGCTCAGGGTATCATATATGTTATGAATAGCCTGGGTACCGAGGATGGGTATAAACGGCATGATAAAACAAAGGCTCGGCCAACACGGCCTCTCTGTCTCGTTTATTTATATGGGTTGTATCCCATGTTGCTACATAAAGATATCGTAGGCGAAACTCTAGCAAAGGTCAATCTTAGACGACCTGTACTAGGGTGTCGTCAGATATATACGATCATTTCTACTGCAACGAAGTGTCTGTCTTATTTTAATGTGATTGGATCAAACCTGCACCCCCGATAGTTGGCTACAATATGGCTTCGCGTGCTGGCTAAGCGGACAAGCTAGAGACTCCTAAGAGGCTCGCGTACATTTGGTTGGCCATACACAATCAAGGGAGTTTGTTTACGCTAAAATATACTTGTTAGTACAGTTTATGTCCATATCAGGCTGTGCAATTTCGCAGTCTGACCAATGTCTATACTCAATCTTCATCGTTAAATATAAACGACAAGCCATCTTGACAGATCCGACTTATTAATATGCACGGGGATTCAGTAGTGTCGTAACGGTTCTTTAACTTGTTCACATGAAAAAGTGTAAGCTGGTATTTCTGAACGGTTTTGGTTCTGTTCAGCATTCTAATATTTTCCGCCTTATCAGAACATATAAAAAAAATCAACTTCTTATAAACATATGTAAGTAATATGTAAACAGTGTATATATATATACGTGTAGATCAGACTGTACGGATGTACAGGCTGTTCATAATATGTTTCTTTAACACAAGCTAACTTGAACCCTTTTGCACAAACGGGCTCCAATAATCTCAATTTGGCCTAGTTAGGGTTTTGTTAATGCACTGTCAAGTTTTATGCTATTAATCATAAAAAGACGATTTTTTAACCAATATCAGTTTACAGATTTCGCATGCTGATTCAAGATATTTTCTTTGTTTAGAATGTGCTTGTTTGATTTACAGCGGTTTTTTTTTATATGTGATCACACATGGACAACGCATGAATAAATATTTAAGAGATGTAAAAACATTGTGATAAAATGAGAAAATGCTGAAATCGTTGTTAACAAGATTGATTCATTCGGGTTTAACGCTGTTTTCAACAATTCTTCAATCAAATCACGGCGGCAAGTTCACCTACTCATATGTTTCCTGGTTTTCTCAAACTAGTTCTCCACACAACATACTTTCCAAGCAACTGGTTGATTTTCCACATATACTGTTAGCCCATTGGTTATAGACGGATGACGGTTGTTGCAGTGACTTTTGTCAAACGTCTGAAAGAATGTTGGCCGAGCTGGGGCTCGAACTCACAATCCATGGATTGACAGCTCGCGTCGCTACCGACTGAGCTACCGGAGCCGGGCTCGTTGACAGTACAATGTTTTTCAAGAAGCTTTGGTGAATGGTTTGATATCACGAAAGGGTAAGTTGTTCTGAGGTTGTTGATAAATTACCATGGTAACATTACCAATGCACCACATTGAAGAGTGTCTAGGATCAAATATCAAATATCAAAAAACATCTTTTGAGGCGAAAAATGTACCAACAATTCAATCCCAAGAATTGTTAGACCAAACAAATTGTTTTCATAAATAAAGTCGTCAGATTTTTGGGCTCATGGTACGTCGGGAATAACAACAAATTTGGAAAAAATGACACGTATATTACGAGCATTGCTGTGGGAAAGTCAATGATTAATACTTCATCCAGGCTAAAGGATCAACATACGAGTATACATTGCTTTACATAAGTAAATAAGTCAATATCTTATTATAGTGACATGTGTATGTACATCAACAAAGCAATGGTATAAACAGTAATAAATAACACCGGCCCCATGGGCCTATAAGTCACTTTCAAAAGAAAAATAATTAAGATAAAAACCCAAACAAAAAAACTAATATGGAAACGTATGTTTGCTGACACCGCCAACGACTGACGAAGATTCAGATCTGACTTCACTGATGTGCTGACTGGCCTATATCAGCACTGGTCGAAAATGACAGATAAAAAGTGAAGCAGGCAACTTATGAAAACATTGTACCGTAAGGGCTCATATTGATGAATTCTTACTTTTGCAATATAGTTTCCATCTTGATGCATTAATTACAATCTCAATTGGAGACATTAGTGATAATTATATTATCTCCCTTGTCAGATCAAGACCAAGGAAGACCAAATAGTAGTTTGGTCCTTTTAGTTGAAATCCTTTGTCTTTATCGCTATTTGGCAATGAGATATTGCGATTACTCTGTACACATAGAAACCAAGGATGAAAACAGAGGAAAACAAATGATAGGACCAGATATATTTAGAGAGTATTAAAGGGAGATAACTGACTGATGTCTCCCATTGAGTAATTTCTTTTTTGTATCACTAAAGTTTCAGCTCGGCTTTACCCATGAGTGATCCCATTACTATAGATATTTAACAATTCTCCTCAGAGGATAATAAAACATTGTATAACATGCTTTGTAATTACTAGTTATACGATATACATGTGTACTCATTTTGAGTAATCAATCTTCTGCACAAATATTCATAATTTCCATTGTATAATACAAATGAATTTTGCCGCGTCTGCAGCATGTGTCTTGTGAAAGCATTGTGGATAACTGATAAATTTATTTTAACGCTTTACCAAATACAGACGCGTTCGGACGCCTCTGCATCAGACTACTTTCGAAAACACTGCGACAAACGTAGAAATCACCTTTTGCCAAAATGCTTTCAACTCATGTCAGTAATTATACCTACGTTTATAGAACTTTTCAGTGTTTTTGCCGAGATGTTTTCAAAGCCGTCTGCTGCAAATTTGTTTTACGTGGGAAAGGGATGTATTTATTACCGCTACCTGGTTTTCAACGTCTGTAACAAATGTGTTGTATGTGGGGAAATGGATGTACTTATTACCGCTACCTGGTTTTCAACGTCTGTAACAAATGTGTTGTATGTCGGTGAAAGGGTGTATTTTTCAATGTTTATATCACGTGATTGGTTAAGAGAGATGAGTATATTGATAACACTGTTAGCCTTTTCCCACAAAAACAAAACAATTTAGTTTCCGACAGTGTTATTACTATTTTATCGTGTATATTATTATTTCCCTGGTTCCTTACTACTCACTTTGTTTTGTTTTACTAAAGTATAGTCTACCATATCAAATTTCAGAGAAACTTTGAGTTGACCCCTTAGTTAATACAGAAGGTTTTGGAAAACATTGTGGTTAAGAGATTAATAAAAACGAATCAATTTTCTTTTTCCAACAATGTTTAGTGTTCCTGTTTTTTACGCGGCTTTCAGAAAATAGTTTTTCAGTAATATAACGGCGTTTCCTGGGTAAGTTACTGATACTCCTGGTCGATTTATCCAGCAATAAACGAGTCAGTCGTTATATTATGCTAACCCAACAATCATGAGCACCAAGAAGCCATTTCCACCTATGTTTAAGGTCAGGCAGAAATACACTAAGTTAGTTTGATTTACAGACTTGGAAACAAATATGCACGCACCGAATGACCTGTGTCTGCACTCTTTTTATGTCAAGCTTTGTTAATTATAAATCGAGACTTAGCAATTGACACTTGGAATTATTTTGATTGACAAGTGATAGTGAGGAGTGTGCGTGTAAGAGCAATAACCGATTGCACCCATTCCACCAATAGATTTACTCGACTTGAATATTATTTTCTCATGTTTTGCGCTTTCGATGTCTTTAATTTAATTCAAATCATACAATTTGATTCAAAATGCATTGTAATATTGAATCATATGGCATTGTGAAAAGAGTTAAATGGGCCAAGTCACATAACAGCTGATATTTAGGAGATCGGTACTGGTAATGCAGAATAACGGTATCACATTGCTAAGAACGGAAGTACATCGTCAGGACATCGTCAGAACGAGACTACAACGGTAGTACTTCGGTATGGCGTCGTTACTATCGGTAGAGAACGGATAGAGCCATGCAATAGATAGGTGGTTGTCCGATGGCCTTGATGTCTACCGTACTGGTACATATGTAAAGCCGTAGTCCTGCCGATGTACTAACTATGTACTACCGTTCTTAGTGATGTGATACCACACTAATACCGTAGTACTACCGTACTGCTACTGTTGTACATTTTGCATATAAAGAAGTGCCCATCATTCCCACATTTGTCACCGAGGATGGTGGACATGTGGCTACCCTTGTTGAAAATGCCTTTGTCATTCTGGCAAACCGCTTCCAGATTTTGCTTACCACAATGCAGTGCCAGTAATGCTTTCCACTCAACACCCGTCAAGATCATCGTAAAGGCATGTACTGTTCTCCACAACTAGATGAGGATGCATAACCAGCAGCTAGACTGTGCGGAGATTGCCAACGTAGCATTTCATCACAGGAGCTTGGAGGCAGGGCTAAAAACCCACAGGACATACACGATCAGGCCGGCTACAATACCTCCAGCAAGGGAGGGAAGAAGCAGTGGGACCTAATCAAACATTGGGTCGACTCCGAAACCGGTTTTGTACCATGGCACGACAGGATGTTGTAGAGGAGATGTGATTGATTTCTTAGTGATTGTATAATCTATTGGCATAATAAACGATTTTTACACTCTAACAACAGTGATAATGAAATGAAGTCAACATGGGTTTAGATGGTTTATGTTAAGATAATACTTGATAAATTTGAAATTTAGTGTTCACATGTTTTACATGTTTAGAGATTATAAACGCTTTAGATATCTGGCAAACGTTTATCTCTAAACATGTCAAATATCTTAACTTTTTCAATTTATAAACATCAAATTTTTATTTTATAAACATCATAATTCAATTCATAAACATCAAATGTTCAATACATGTATATTAACATCAAATGTTTAATTTTTAATCATTTTGACTTGATAGTTAATTTGATATACACTTCACACAACATCTTTACACTTTTGAAATCACCGGCAATATTAAATTGTACCTTTAAAATAATAATACATTTCAAATAGATCAACTAGAGGCAGGTTCAGACATAGTAATAATAGCAGACTCGCTGTTATTGAAAATGTCCATGGAATATGTAGTTGTAGTGTACATGATATAACATCAGATTTAACTTGACACAAACATATTAAAATACAACACATACAAAGATGATGTTATATATAGTAAAGACACATGGCACACACAGTCACTATCCATTATATTGGCTTGAAATGTTTCCAAAACTAATGCTACCATCCAAGAAGGGGAGGGGCGATTGCAGTATCGCTGCAGCTGTACTCAAAGTACAGGACACGGAAGCGGAAGAGAATCGAGGTGGCTGCTGCTGCAGATAGGACACGGTGGAGGGGGCTGATGTGGTCGCTGCCGCAACTGCAGGGTTGTGTGGGCTGGTTGAGGCACCATCTGGTAGTGCTGGTGCTGCTGGAAGTACCTCTACATGTACTCCGGAGTCTGGGAGTTCCACACTGAAGCAGGTGGTTGTTGGTGTTTTCACATGCGAGACATTGACTGGTACTGCTCAGATGACAAGGCCTGAAAGTAGTAGTTGTAGAAGTATAAGTCACTGTAGTCAGCTCTGCGTCTACGTCAGGACTGGTGACGTTTTTAAAGACAGCTCATATTTATACAGATTTATTACGAAGCCGCGGCCGCGGCGCCGCCTCGACGACACGTCTATATCCCATCGGTAATGCATCAGTAGAACAACGGCAGCGCATTGGTATCACTACGATATAGCTCCGGTCAGCGGTGGCACACCATTAGAACAACGGCAGCGCATCGGTATCACTAAGGTGACAGAAAATTGGTATTCGGTAGCCAATTGGTTCTTACATCGGTAGGAAAACGGTAGAACAACGGTATTACAACGGGAATGCCGGTACTACATCGGTATTGCTACGGCCCATTGTGTTTGTCAAGTGCTTATTCGACGGAGCTCCGCCGATTTTCTCGCCGTTGTTTATTTGTGCTCCGGTTTAGTCCCGGCGAGGTACATCGATAGCGTATGACATGCCCTGATCATAAGAGGTATGACAAATAATGATAGCACGCCCACGGAAATCGAGTGCCCCTTTAACATTACTGTTATAATTTTATAACAGCAACAAAACGTAAGTGATTAAATTGTTTATTATTGTGTTACATTAAGAATTTATAAAATATACATTCATAATTAAACAATAATTACCTTGATAATTTACACCCATCATAGGCCTATTAGTCACAAAATAATACATATCATACAGACATACAATATATCGTGGTCAGCCGTTCAATTATTCTTATAAATCGACCTTAAAATAATTAACTAAAGCATTTTTACACTTTAACCCTCTCGCTGCCACAATGTTTTCAAAAGTCATATACTAGAGAGGTGTCAAAGAGCGTATACATGTGGGACAGGGTTAAGGTAAGTTTACCTGCAGCAACGTGCATTTGAGTGTCGGCTTTTGTTCGGTACAGGATCAGATCTATAAATCAGCAGGTGTCTAAGTACAGTCTTGACTTTATTGTTTTAGTTAACAACTTATTAACTATTTATAAGCATTCAAAACTTTGCCTCGAAATACGTATGACCTGACACTGTTTGACGTATATACAACATCACCTTTCCCAACAATGCAAAACACTTTATTCTAGCTTTCCATACGTTACGACCAGAAATTGAATACAACGTAAACATTTGAAACCATCGTTGACCGAATTCAGCAGGTATCTACGTACAGTCTAGACTTGATTGTTTTAGTTAACAACTTATTAACTATTTATAAGCATTCGAAATTATGCTTCGAAATACGTATGACCTTACACTGTTTGACGTATATGAAGCAACTCCCTTTCCAACAATGTAAAACACTTTATTCTAGCGTTCATTCGTTCCGAACAGAAATTTAATAAAACGTAAATATTTGAAACCATAGATGACCTATAAAAGTAGGTGACGTTTTAGTTTTTCCCTTATTAGCTATAAACATTCGAAAATATGCTTCAACATACTTATCACCTGACATTGTTTGATAACTTTGCAACATCTCATATTCCAACAATGTAAAACACTGTATTGGCGTCTTCCATACGTTCCGACCGGAAATTGAAATAAAACGTAAATTTTAGAAATCATCTTGAATGTTTATCCACACAATCTCGACTTGACCGTATTAATTTTTACCACTTATAGTTTACTCAAAGCATTCGTAACTATGCTTAAGACGGCAGAATTAGGTTGGATTAAAGGTCCGGTCATGTCAAATAGTTTAATAATGATAGTAGATGCTTTTCCCATTTGCGCTCAGTATTGCGCTGGGTTGGTGACTTTTTGTGCCGTGAATTACGACTTATTAACTGGTCTTCATATCAACGTCCCAGATTACTGATAATGTAACCTGGAACTGGACTGTTAACGATGTTGAGGTCAAATTACACCGATTACATCCGCTGTCATGCTGATCTACAAAATAGTCCCTAAAAGAACCTTTGTTTGCATAGAAATGAGTGAATACATGTACCATTACCTAAATGCTTTGAATATATGACATTGTGCATAACATTATTGTAAATTAATAAAGGATGCACTGGAAATGATTGATTTGATCACTTTAGAGTTTTTAACTTTATTTTAGGTCAAAGGGATTCAATTCCGATCGCAGCGCCGAACAGACAATTTTGCCCACGGATTTCAGATGAATTCATAAGACTGATGTGGTCTCCCATTGTACATTAATGATTTTGTTGAAAGTGTTTTAAATAAAGTTGAATACTCTCTGACTGATTTGTAATATTTATTTTCTGAATTGAAAGTAAAATTGACTACGGGATATGTTCGACCTTTTATTTGACGTTAACGCTAAAAAAAAATAAAGAGAAGAAGATTAAATGTGTGAGTGTTTTGTCCTTTTTAAAGGATATCTCTCCAACCTTGAGATATATCCCTGTAACTTTAAAATATATCTCTATATCTTAAAGAGAAATCTCTCTTCCGGAGCATGCTATCTTCAATTAATGTATATCTCTCAAATTCAAAGAGATATCTTTGAAACGAATAAATAGTAAAAGGACTTTGCCAAACAGCTGCGTCAGAATTCGTCTACATATAGAAAGGGTTGATGCGTTACAAACGACGATGTACGCAATAACAAACGACGATTGCGCAATAACAAACGACGATGTACGCAATTTGTGTGATGGTGTATAACAATATGATAATTTTAGACAATATTTCGGCGATATGAGATATTTATCAAAACGACCAAATATTCCTTTTCGGTAAAATATCTGCAACTTTCGTCCAACAGGTAGTGCATGTTTTACAGCTATTTCATGGCTTGCCTTAGATGTTTTTCAAAAACGTTAATGATATCATACGAACGGTGAATAAGAGAGGCTTGAATCAGCGTACTGCTTTCCAGTGTATACCATCTGAATAACATTCAGTCATTTGGACAATGCTTTTTATACCGTTTTTGTTCGCGAAAAGTAAGGCACATATGTGTGCATGGGAATAAAGTGGTCGAATAACCCTTGGGTTCCGGAGACACGACAATCTAATCAGACATTGATTTTGCACAGGACAAATATTGCACAAGCCTGGGGATTTATTTGCTGCACCTCCTTCTGATTTCTCTTATGTTCATAATGTGCTATGCAACTAATTAATATTTATTTACACAACAAAGTTATTTCTTTACACGTATGTATCGTACTTATTCGCAAATTCATTTATTATAATGGAACATTTTGAACAAACCTAGTTTGATTGATTAGACATTAATCCAGTTATATTATACTTCCGGTTCACATTCTTAACTGTGTGTTCATTTTTTGAGTAACTCAATCCAAAATTCTTCGCGGACTACTTTTCTAAACATATCTTCAGCCTATTGGTGGAATACAATTGATGCGTGTCACAACTACTCGGTGTAACCATGGAAAATAATGAATGTCAGATAGGATATTAAATTCACCCGCCATTGTTCAGTAATGTTACCGGCTAAACGACTTAGAAAGCAGACGACTTAGAAAGCATCTTAGCACAACTATAGAACATCTCTATCAATGAAAGTATACTTACTGAATATAGTTGAAAACAAAACCGCAAAAAGAGAGATTGCTCATATAGAGCAATTCATCCTTTTGCCAATATGTTTTTAAAAAGTCGTCTGTTGTAGATGCGTCAATATTTGTCTACAAGTGGGAAATGGTTGACAGAGAACCGTAATTAATAAAGTAATCAAATAACCGTATGTAAGTTGCAACATCAGTTAGAAAATTATACGAATATTATTCTTCTCGAGGCGCCAACAGGCGTGGAAAGGTTAAACGGGTTACCCGTTGTGTCCATTTGAAATTCGTGTACTTTGTAAACATCAACGGAAATGTGGCAATACAGCGTGGCCTTTGAGTAATGTATCGACCCAGATCAGCTTGCACAGTCCACGCAGACTGATCCAGGTTGAAGCAATCCGTCTCAGAGGGGATAGAGGTATAGAATAATGATTCCAGAAAAAGAAAATCCACAAGAAACGTTTCTGTCCGGTTAAGCTTGCTTAGACTGATCCGGGCCGATACTTAACTCAGCGTCCATAATGTTGGTTTAATCGCGGGACAGCTCAATTATTATGTAATTTGTGTCAATAACAGAGAAGGGTTAAGGTTACGACGAGGTCATGCTATATTCTGATTCGCTGTAGGATATGTCTGACGAACTCCAATCTTGCCGTATGCATCCTGAAGCATTATAATATAAACGTTAAGCCGTCCCGCGAGAAAACCAACATTATGGCCTCTTCGTAAATGATCGACCTGGATCAGCTTAAGCATGCCGCGCAGGGTTACCAGAATAGACACGATTCGCCTCCTGTGGATTTTCTGTTCAGGAATCATTACTGTATACCTCTATCCCCTGAGACGGAATGTGTCGGTCGGATCAGTCTGCGCGGACTGCGCAGGCTGATCTGGGTCGACATATTACGCAGAGGCCATGCTGTTGTTTTTTCTCTCGGGACGGCTCAATTATCCTTTCTTTTTCAAAACTAAAGCCCTCTGTGTTGCCAACAATGCAGACAAATCGTGCAGTCAAATTTTTGTTTACATTTGTGTCGCACATTT
>JAUELF010289695.1:0-10099 GCA_031471495.1 Clinocardium nuttallii | reverse complement strand
CAACTTTCGAAAAAACAATATTACAACAAAAGTTAAATATTATGAAAAATCCACTTTTCAGTTCAGTACATCCTTAATTCTCAATAAACCAAAACAACAAACCTGTTTTCTGCGTAGTGTTCGTGACTTACATTATGGATACCTTACCCTTTCTGCGTAGTGTTCATGAATTACATCATGGATACCTAACGCTTTCTGCGTAGTGTTCATGAATAATGTCATGGATACCTAACGCTTTCTGCGTAGTGTTCATGAGTAACGTCATGGATACCTACCGCTTTCTGCGTAGTGTCCATGAGTAACGTCATTGATACCTAACGCTTTCTGCGTATTGTTCATGAGTAACGTCATGGATACCTAACGCTTTCTGCATATTGTTCATGAGTAACGTCATGGATACATGTACCTAACGCTTTCTGCGTAGTGTTCATGAGTAACGTCATTGATACCTAATGCTTTCTGCGTATTGTTCATGAGTAACGTCATGGATACCTAACGCTTTATGCGTATTGTTCATGAGTAACGTCATGGATACCTAACGCTTTATGCGTAGTGTTCATGAGTAACGTCATTGATACCTACTCAGCATATGAGCCGAATTGAGGTCTCTGCGTAAAGTATCGAACCGGATCAGCCTACGCATGCCGCGCAGGATAACCTGGTAAGACATTTTACGCCTCGTGTGGATTTTTATATTTCAGGTTTCGGGAATCATTACTCTATACCTCTAACCCACTGAGATTGAATGTGTCGGCCCGGATAAGCCTGCACGGACTGTGTCAATACATTACGCAGTTTCCATAATGTTTGATTTCTCGTGGAAGTGCACATGGTTTTACACGTAGTTAGTTAACATGCACACAGTCTCATATGTAACCTACCAGAACATCACCTCTTTGGAGCTAATTCATCTTTAGAACATCAGTATCGAATGATACATGTACGTGTAATGGTAACACCGAAATGTGTTAGGATCGTTTAAAGTTTTAACGTAAAGGTCGTTGTGGGAAAACGAGAACGTGCTTTTAACTAACAATGACGCAATACTAACGTCAATTTTCAACGTTGTCCGCTTCTGACATACCGAAGAAATTTATTTGTTAATCAATTAACCTCTTAACAGCATCACCTCCCTAGAACGGATGTACTCGCTCTATGTTGGTCTAGAGAAGATGCGGTCAATCATCACATTGACTTACAGTACTTGTTAGTTGAATTAAGGTCGACTGTTCGTGTATTCATGACGCGATTAAATTTGCCAGATAATACAAAGGTTTGCCGAAAGTGAAAAGCTAAAACGGAAATGGGATTACGAACGGCTTAAGTAGATAAAGAGCGCATGTAAATACAAGTTACCATGGTTCATTGTATCGTTCATGACATGACAACAATGATGTCAGTATATCGAATCTGAGACGTCCCACGAGAAAACCAACAGTGTGGACTCGGCGTACTGCATCGACGCGGATCAGCCTACGCATGTAGGCTTATCCGGGAAGAGGTATAGAGTAAGGATTCATGAAACAGAAAGTCCACAGGATTCGAAAAGCGTACATCCGGGTAAGCCTGTGAAGGCTGATCCGAGTCCATATATTATGCAGCGTCCAGCCTGTTGGTTTTCTCGCGGGACGGCTTAAATGTCCTTGGTAAAAAGCAGAATAAATGTATATTGTTTTATGGCGCATCGACAGCTAAGGTCATTTAGCGCGCAATTAAATTTAAAGATTCATGATCCCTGGGTAAACAAACCAGTACTAGGCTAGAAAATGTGCCTTGCCCAAGGGCACTCCACAATGACCGAATTGCCGCGACTGGGGATCGAACCAGGGACACCCTGTTTCGAAATCCCCGACGCTAACCACTCGACCACAGCGGATTCAGGTAAAAAGCAGAGGACGAGTAACAATGACAAAACAGAACAGACCCGATATGTTTGACAAATACCTAGGGAGGTTACTGTTATTGACCTAATTTAAAAACAATGTTGCTAGAAACAGATCAAATTGTCATAAAAGAAACAGATCAAATTGTCATAAATAGAAACATATCAAACTGAACTGATTTCGGAGATACCCGGCATGGCGGATCTTTTCATCTATTTCAAAAAAATGTATGAATCTTAAAATATAATGCAATACAAAATAAAGTATCCCAATTAAGCAAAAAAAATGCGAAATGATGGTACGCATTTCAACTGTATATATAGAGGAATAGTTTAACCTGAGTATCGATGTGTACAGTCGTATCAAAGAAACGTCGTGTGATTTAGGACATACTCGTATATTGTTAAAAAGCAGAACCTAACTTTTGTTTTATGTAGTTTCGGTTATACGTTGACCTTAACGATAATAACAATAATTTGAATTGGAAACGAATACACCCATTCCCAGATAAAAGCAAATCACACATCGACATTTCCGAAGAGGACTAAATGAGCTGAGTGTAGTCATATTTCATCTACGGACAGTCAAGACTCGGATCAACATGTGTAAACACACAGTCTAGAGCTCTAGATAAGGGGCGTTTAACATGTTCTAAATTCCTTAGTTGACCCTCTAAACCTATGTTGTTCGTACTCAAAGGATTCGTCTCAATCAGACGATTCTTTTGAGAACCCACACCATAGGTTTTGTTTGGTCTTTAAGAGAGATATTGTTCAGAAAAATGCTGTATACTTATAAGTAGCTCTATACAGTCTTAGCATGAGCCGTGATGCGAGAAAACTAACAGTATGGCATCTGCTTCATGTATCGACCAGATTAGCCTGCGCTGTCTTGGCGAACGGATCCAGGCCGACATATTCCGTCTTAGGGGGGTAGAGGTATAAAGGAATGATTCCTGAAACAAAAAATCCACAGGAGGCGAAAAGTGTCTGTCCCGGTAAACCTTGCGCGGCATGCTTAGGCTGATCAGGTTCGACAATTTACGCAGAGTCCATAATGTTTGCTTTATGTTTCTCGCGAGACGGTTTACATGGTCATCATATGTCATGTAGATAAAAAATCATTTTCTCACAAAAGTAAATAATCCAACCCTCGAAGTTAAAGCAAATATAACTTATAAGTGGTTCATTGTTTATAAGTCAATAGTATCGCTAGACGTGGCTCATATAATATAATTGTATCAGGCCTGTCTCATATTCTTGTATACGATTGTTGTGAAAGGGACCGAATTCCTTTCTATTGTATCAAAGATTGAATAATAGTAAAATCTGATATTATATTTGAAAAAACAACAGAATCATGTTAAAAAAGGATGTAATTTGTTCAATAAATGTTTTATTAATGTGCTATATTATTTTAATAAGCACAAAGTTTGTATTAGCTGGATCAGTTGAGCACGAATTCAGAAATCTCCATGGGTACGGAAACAAGCTCAAATCAAATTACGTTGAAATTGAAATCACTACACTTGATAGTCTCCTTCAATGTGCCAAGGAGGGTGTACGACGGGGGAATTACAGGACGATTTCATGGAACGCTCAGGAGAAGATATGCTGGCTAAGTTTCAAAGATGTTACTCATGAAGGCCGAGCAAAAAACTCACTGGAGGAAGATGCAGCATGGAAAACATTGAGTCGAAAAGAATACACAGGTTCGGGTTTTTTATTTGGCTTTCAAGCTGTTTTTCGCGTGTTTCAGTTTCATCATTGCAACACGCTTTCATGACCTATCAATGACACCTCAGTAAAAGTCGCGGAAATGTGCGCCGCCCAAGAGCATACAACCATCACCGATACATACGGGGATCTCACCAAGTATACGTACTAATTGACCTACAAGTTATGATCTGATAGAATAAACAACATTCCTCTTCAATAAAAGCTAATCCCGGCGTTTTTGTGTTTAATGACTCTCCGTAACGGGCATTGTAAAGGCAATGTATGCCATTAAAACAGCTTTTGTTTGTTTATACTTGTTTAACCTCTTGTAATAATAGTGCTAGTCAATGTGTTCCTTGTTAGTGAACATATCTCGTTGACTTTTTGTCAAGAACCAGGTACACAGGAATTCGGTACAATGTGTGAATCAGTATATTGCTCACCTACCAGCCATATCAGAAGGAACTCCTTTGACCTTCAGAACAGACTTCCTCGGTGTTGTAGTAGTAGCGCGTCAGCCTCGGGGCGTTAGGTCATGGGTTAGATCCCCGGTCGGGTCATACCAAATACTTTAAACATTGTAGTAGTGGCTGCCCTTCTTGGCGCTCAGGATTGCTGGGTTAGCATACGATTGATTGACTGGTGGCAGGATAAAAGGACCATTAGTACTGGTAACTTACCCAGAACAAGCCGTGATATAACTGAAAAAGTGTTGACAATGGCGTTAAACACCAAACACAGCTTCCCAAGTGGATTCTTATACCGCTAGGGTTTCGGAGTCAATTATATGCGGGAAATGCTAATCCGCCAAAAGAAGAATTTAAAACAAATTAATGAACGTCGTAAGCACCGTTTTCAATCAATATGGTATCAATGAAACTAAACTATACTAATTCATTCGTTTTATTTTATATCGATAAAGAAATAAGCTTTAAGCTTATAGTAATCCGCTCGATGTCTGTTTCCTTGAGACATAACCAGTAATTACTTCCGACTGTGTGGAAAATCCCTAAGTCAGAACACCCGCACATCACGGGATTCGAACCTGGGACCGTTGGTACGCTAGGCGGACGCTCTACCACTGTCATCAACTCACCTTATGTGAATATCTTATTAATACATTAACTTTTCTTTATTTTTCAGTGTTTAACATCAAATACAAAGATCCGAGCCAGCCCACTTCTTGTATGACTTATGCAGAGGCAAGTGCTTTATGTCACTCATGGCAGACCGTCTTGGCATCGCCAAATGATCTCATTTACTCCCAAAGTCTCGGATTCGAATTCTTCCGATGTTGCTGGTTATCAGACAACACTATTGGATATGTGCTTCAAGATGCATCGGCTATTCATTACTGTACAGTTTCGCAGTGTCCATGGGCTATGTGCGTTTTGAAATAAATGTTAATCAGAAGCGCCTAATCATTTCAGGTCTTGATGACACATATTAAAATTGAAACGGAAGTAGCGGGTCTGTATTGCAAGGACTTATATTTACCTATGTAAAGATCTCTAGTGAGATTGTGTGCATGACTTTGGAAACACTTGAATACTTTGATCGTTAGAGGAGTGTTATATGTCTGTGATTATAACTTCACTCTTATGTACTTTGATATGAGCGTTATTATCTCTTGAAACGGCTCATATTTAATTATTTAGTGCAAACTTTAAATTTAATTTATATAATTCATATCAACGACTGGTCTTTGTTCAAAGGTGGTCTGTAATTACAATGTCTTTTATGCTCAAGGAGGTCTTTAATTGCAGTGTCATTTATGCACAAGATGGTCGATAATTGCCGTGTCTTTTATGCACGGGGTGGTTTTCAGCACAGGTTTGCCTGTTTATGTTAATTACATGTGATTATTGGATTATATATATATTATATACAGCCATAACATTTGTATTATAAGATGCGCGGTTCTGTCTGTGGTTCTACATGTGGAATATTTCCACACAAGTTATTATTTGATTTTGTTTACCCTCGTCGTGCAGAATGAACTATTTGGCGAGGAGAAAATATGTGCAAAACAAACATAACAAGACATCGATAGTGATTTATATAAGCCTTATTCGTAATCGATGTTAAAGAAATAATTTTAAATTTGAGCTTTACCTATGTTATTGACATTAAATGCATACTTAGAAATGAGCTTTTATATCTACTCTATACTTCCTCATTTACATATATTACTAAATGTACGATGTGTTCACTAGAATATACAATTATCAAAGTAAAAACAAATACAAACAAAAGATAGAGCAACTGGTGATGTTTATTATGATGACAGACATATGGAAATAAAAGTGCACACAGTTACATTTATGTAGCTATTGCGCCAAACCATGAGCATATAAAAGTCTAAACAATGGTAGTGTGTCGGACATACGCAGTTGAAAGGCAGAAGATGGTCGTCATGAAACGTATTAAAACACACCATGCGTTAATAATAAGCATAAACAGATTAATGGTATTGCAGACGACTTAACCCCTTTTATAGCTAGCACTATTACATAAAAACGCCTTTTAAAAACGTGACATAGCTGCATGTAAATCAGAAGAACAAAGGAAACAAGACTTTTATATAAGCCATTCCACGAGAAAACAAACATTATATACTTTACGTAATGTATCGACCAAGATCAGCCTGCGTAGTCCGCTGTATCGAATGACAGTTTGGACTTTGAAACAATTTGTATTTGTTCCATGACTACCTTTCAAAACGTGTATGTTACAATCTGGGTCTACATTCAGCTTTATCGGAGGAACTATTATAATTGTCCCACATGCCAACGATCGATGTTAAATGCATGCGCAACGGACGAGGTTTTAAACTATTATCTGCACTCATAATGCGTAGAAAATGGCTAGCCGTCTTTTTGACTTGTCCTGCGTTGTATATGCGAACCTTCGCAACACTTCTTTTTACATTATAACCATCATCATTTTCGCCTTCGCCTTCTTCTTCTTTCTCCCTAGCGTCCTACTTTTCATAGTGTCGTTCTCTTATATCCTCATTTGTGTCTTGTTGTTTATTTATTTCCTTAAATGTATCATATTTATTTAATAAAGGGTTATGCGATAGCCTTTAAATAATAGCAATCGATAGATAGATAGATATTTATTTGACAAACACTTACATACATAGTCATATAAACATGTTTATAATACATATACAGTACAAAATGATCCAGTATCAAACAATACAATACAGTTCTCATACATTTTAGAGCAAACAGAATGTAAATGTACTTATTACCAATTCCATTCGTATAGTGAGACAAAATGTTCTGATGATTATCAAATAAACTGATATGACGATTCAGAATTGCTGGATGTCTTGTACTTACAAATGAAACTGTCAATAAATAAATAAAAACAAACCTGTTTGGCCTGGGGCTTTATTCACTGGACAAATTAGTTAAACCATTTTCCGGGATTTGCAGCCTGCCAATTACAGTTAACTCCCATTAACGCACTTTAGGGTGACTCTGCACAAGGAAAATAGTTCATCATGGATTCAACAGCACTTCATTAAAAAAGAAAATCATTAAAATGTTGTTGGAACATCAGTTTAGCAAATGCTCAAGAGATCTTGCGCAGGGAGGTTAAATATGGACTTATTAACATTCGCGAAGTGGAAGGGAAAAGTACAAAGAAGCCGCGTGGAAAATGCAGTGGCGGATTAAGCACTTCATAGCGTCCCCTCACATACCCGACGCAAGTTATTTATTTGATTTGTCGGCGATTGTTCTTAAATATTATATTTCATGCGTTTTTTATTGATTTTTTTCAGTGAAATTTATTTCTTAAGGAAAACAAATAAAGGTTAGTATGCAGAACATTTCATTTTAAAACGTCACCTTATAAGTTCCTCTCGTAGAATCGCCAACTTTACTATGAACCAATTAAAACGTTTCATTTCCTTTATTTCTTCTACATTATTCAATAAATACAACATTTGATTGGTCTACAATCTAGATCATTTGTTTAACATCTAGGTCAAAACTTAGGTTAGACGTCTATCGCCGATCAAAGGGGTTAAGTCATTTGCAATACCATTAATCTTTTCAGGCGTATTATAAACGTATGGTGTGTTTTAATACGTTTCGTGAATAATTTCCAAACTGGTTCACGATTAATTATAATGCATTACCAATTCAAGGAGCTGTCAAATATTCTTAGATGTACAACATCCCACCGAAAAAGAAAATTTGTCCCAAAAACTAACAAAATATGTCTCCTTGCATAGTAACCAGTTGGAATTAGAAACAAACAAAATATACAACATACTGACATGTTTGCCTAATCAAATGTTCACACTGAAGCATAAATTTCCGAGGTTGGATAAACCAAGGCAAGCATTTCAGCAGTAATATATTTATTTTAAAGTAAACCATTAATATCAAATATCTCAAATCATTGCTATGAACCGATTCTATATATTTTAAAGAATAATGTTCTAATCATCGAGCAATGTTCCAACTGTTTCACGATTATAATGCATTACATATTCAAGGACCTGTCGAGTTCTTAGATAAACAACAATAATGCGCATTTTCTTCTAATTCATGGAAACTTACTGATTGTTTTGATTATTAACAAAACCTTTCTAATATTCAAGTCAAACTATATGCGCATGTTCCATTTCATAGTGTTTTCTCATATTGATCGCCGTTTATCATTTATATTTATCTTTATATTTCTGGTTTGATATATAAACTTAAGAAAATGAATACGCTGTTAAATTTCGAGTCCGTTTCCCGTCCTGATCATGTCACCAGTGCTAAAAGAGCAGGCATTTCAGGAAGCCGCGGATATTGGTGAATCCGTCGGCATAATACCTACTATATTGGTTTATGTAGCCAACAGACAACAACAACCCCGATGAACCTTCGGAGGAATATTATAAGCCTGTTACTATTTCATTCTTGGATTAACTGCTCCAATAATTCCTCAAACCATGTACCTCACTTCAACAGCGTGCTATTACGACTGTTCCTGCTAGTTGATAAAGCACTTATCGACGAGTTGGTAAACTTTATAAGGAAAGACCTGCCATCGGACGAATAAACTGGTTGGTGTATCACCCTTATTTTATCGACCAGTCAACCATTGACGACTTGATTAGGAAAATCAAGCGGTCCTAATGTTCACACAATTCGTTGAATAGCGATCACATTTTTGGTTCGAATAAGAGAATTTCAACTATTGGCCTCGTGAAGAGAAATGCTTACAGGAATGTGCCTTATGTATGCACAAAGAGATAAGGATATCAACATTTATGTTTTTAAAGACCTTCTGCTGCAGATTTATATTGTTTTCAAAAGCAAGTTCATGAATTAGAAAAGAAGCCTGTATAGTATCACTTAATCCCCAGTCACAGGTTTGCGAGTAGTTTGTGGCGGATTTTTAGGTATTTTCGGCCGTAACCCTTTGGAACTCCTCAATGCCATCGCGTTACGTGAAACCCGGAGTTAAACCTTATCGCAAACTTATCGCACATTAATCGGTTGATGTTTGGCCGGTGTCCGGCCGGGTATCACACATATATGTCCAAATTCAAACGGGCAGACATTGTCAAAGAACAGGCTGGCATCTGGCCGACCACCCACTGTGACTCGAAGGTAATACAAGCCGGGTTATTACAGCAGTTATTAGATTATCCATTCGCCCCCTTTTACAAAAGGTAAAAGGTTAACACACAGTTTATCACAGAAGTGTGAGAAGATGTCCTGGAAAGGAAGGAAGCACTGAAGGAGAAGGAGAGGCGGTACTCACGAGAAGGAGAGGCGGTACTCACGAGAAGGAGAGGCGGTACTCACGAGAGAGGGAGAGTGGCAGTGAAGTTTATATCACCATGCCTCTCCTCTTCAGCCACCAATGCACACATAACTAAGTAGTAGCGGTAGCTTACAAACGCCCTCACCATCATCCGGGCGACCCCATCTGGCTTTGTATGTGCATGAAACGGCATTCTCGTCAGAGCGTTTGTCTTAATGATATCTAAGTCAAGTTCGAGTATTGGTCATATTGGGTCAGAAACTAGACGACTAGACCAAGCTGTATCAGAATATTTGTCTTGATGATGTGTAGGCCAAGTTTGAATAATTGGTAATTTGGACAAATTGAAGGGAAATCTTGTTAACACTGTAGAAGCCGCATTTGCTAGCTGCAAAGTAACGGGTAGGTCTTTAGCAACGAAACAAACTGAGTCGCTATGAAACGTGTTCAACAAGTATCAGTTGAATCGGCAAGACGGTTTTGGCTAGACGAATACCTAGCGAATCCCAAAAAGCTGGTAAGTGAGGTGGGATTCGCCTTTGCATATTTGTCAAATTTCCGGCTCTAGCTCGGAAACCCGAGGTCATAATTCAATCAGGTAAAACGCCTTTAAGTAGCTCTTGAATAGACCTATCACATTGTGGAATGAAATCACTATCGAATACTACCACTGCAGCGCTAGGAACACCTTTAAGTAGCTCTTGAATAGACCTA
>JAUELF010289684.1:0-10099 GCA_031471495.1 Clinocardium nuttallii | reverse complement strand
GTACTCGAAAGAATCGTCTCACTGAGACGATTCTTTCGAGTACCCACAACATAGGGTTTGGGTGTTAAATAAGGGTTTGGGTTCTTTGAAATACCCGCCTTATCTAGAACTCTGTTACAAATCACACGCATCATATATTAAATCAATAATTCCATAATAACAAATTTGCGTTTATAATTTAAAACTGCTAGACACCAATAATGTTCTTTAATTAACAATTGATTAAAATCTAAATATTCCAGATACTTTTTCGTGTTTATTTTTAATTTAATAAACAGTAGACCTAAATAAAAAAATATTCCAAAACCTTATGTATACAATCACATAATTCTGAAAATAATCAGGCTTATTAGCTTAAAGTTAATTATTTGACATCGATTGCGAAACAAGCTTTAAGCTTATATCAATCACGCTCGATGTATACCGAAGTCAGAACACGCTCATCACGTAATTTGATGTATTCCAAAGTCACGTGATTTGAACCCTTTTAATACTGTATCATGTTTGACGAAGTTTGAAGTCTAGCAGCTTTTATTGACAGTTATTGGATGTTTATAAATACGTTCAATGATATTTCAATTGAATGATGTCTGAGAAATGCTGTTCAAAACAGTAAATGATGAGTGATTACTTTGGAATTTTAGTTAAACATATTTCAAGTAGAGTTTAAAAAAAACCCGCACCATATGATGTTTTCAAAAGTGTTACTTAACACCAAGAGTATGAACGTTTTTTTTTATGGAATGTCCGTTTTCATACAATAAAGATAAAGATAATCTTGGTATATATTATTCTATAATTCAGCAGCACAAGTGCTCTATGTTAACCAAAGTTTTTATCAAAACTCCAAATTTATGTATGATGATTTAAATCTGTTTAATTTGAGCTGGATTTGACGATTTGAGGACTCATTTAATCAGCGTATATTGAAGGTTCATCCTATCCTTTACTGTCTGACCACATGTTTGTATGTATTCAGACAAAGAACACTAGAAGTATAGCCCCTTTTTAAAACGCCTTTTGACCTTTACTATTGAATCAACAAGACCTCAAATTGCCAGTTGAAGCTCATTTGCATTTTTAACAACAGTGTGAAAAAATACGATAATTTAACTTTTAAATATAAACAAATATATATAAATGAATTTACGATTTGAATTAAATAAAATGATAGTGTATGAATATTTTGTCTTTGATGTGGAATATGTACAAATTCTTCTTTCTTTAAGCTTGTTGGACGGATGATTAAAAGCGGACACGAAATCTAATGACATTACACTTCCGTTTGCGTGAGTCGGTGAGATTTACCGCTTACACAACCAAGAAACAAGCCTGTTATAGAGAACTTACTTTTAGACTTTCGCGTAGGAAGTTCAATTTTCATGTTATCTTGAACTTCTTCGTTAAGCCATCGATTTACTTTCGATCGAATGTTTTTATCCAACTGCCCAAGCTCTGTTGTTTTGTTGTTATGGCAACACATCTTCTCTGTGGGAATAAACCTTTGCTTTGTGAGCTCGGGTTGTGCGTTGAAATGGAAGAAATATTCTTCGGGGCATCGCCAGTTCAGATCTAGTTGTTGCACGCTGAGGACATTGTCGATGTGATGGAGATAGACATTTTTGTGATGTTTCGGCTGGATTAGTAATTGCCCTTCGATCGAGGTGTAATATACCAAAAACACGCGCTCATCCGGGTTATCTGCACTCGGCTTCTCTGTAAAGTACTGAAAAGATAAATGAGCAATATTTACTAACACATTATTGTTAGAACAGTTTTATTTAATTAGGACACAGGGACATTACGTAAAGGTACTCTTGTTGGTGAAATAAAACCGTGGAGTGAGATGGATACACAGATGATAGAGAGAGAGAGAGAGAGAGAGGGTAAACATCGTTTCCAACAAAATTACTCTCATTACTAACTTTACCAGTAGCTAATGAAATAAATATCCACTTTTCCTCAGAATAATTTTTAAGACGCTAATAAATCCGTCTCAGGAGTCCAATTAACGAGAACCTTGGGTCTATTTTTGTTCTATCTGTTTGTTTATAAATCATATCGATCAGTCTGTATCAGCACATTACTACATCTAGTCCATAATGAAACCAATGCTGTTGGTAAACAACATAATGTAGCTCATTGGATCGAGGTTTATGAGAAGCCATTATTTACACAGTTCTATTTAGAAATAACAGAATTTCAGTGGTAATAACCCTCGAAAAGCACCTTCATAGTCAGGTGAAATGAAAAGCGTAAGAGGTAAATGACGTAACAACTGTCAAGTTGAGTGGGTAATAAATCGGTCCGTATCGACCGCAGAGATTGTGTTTCTATATATAGATTGATTAAAATAGAAAAGTTCCAGGTGAATAGGCTCTAAGAGACTGCACGTTTACAGGAACTGAATCGTTATTCAACAATTCTTCCTGTCTTCGTTGTCTGCGTATTATGTTTAATTACTTGTTTCACAAGAGCACAGTCTATTAATGATGGACCGTAAAACGAGCAATAGATATAGGTGTTTATAAAGAATTGATTTCAAATATCGAACTTTCTCTTTAATTATTTTGATCTGCCAAATGTCACAAAGTCAACTCTTCCAGGTTGAACATTGGATCACTCCATTTTTATTAACAGGCAATTTGGATGAATTTAATGTCTAAGTGTCAGACATTCGGTAGAGACAGCTCGTTAAAAGCTATCGCATCTGAATCTGTATTGTTTGCAAAACGTCTTTTATTACCTTTCGCAGCGAAAGAGTTAAGTTATTGACGAATTGCTTCGCTTCTAAATGTTCGATGATATTAATCACTTTTGCTGTCTTCCAGAGGACAAAAACAGAACGAGTATCAATCAAAAACAAACCTGAATCGATCATTATTATTAAGATACAAAAGAAACCAACTCAACAACATCAACAACAACACTTACATTCAATTCTAGGGATTTATCCTTAGTAGTAGTTAGATAAAAATCCTGATCGCAGTCGAGGGCGAGCACCACGGTTTCAATGTGACCGTTAGTCTTCCATTCCGTGTCCAACACGCGCTTTCGGAAAATGCCTGAAATATATAGAAATTACTAATTTATAAAATACGTTTATACTTTTAGGAGATAAAAAAGTGGTTGCAGTTCAATAAACCAAAAGCGTTACCGTTAAACATGGACGGGAACGTATACCGGATTCTCGGGAAAGATGTTTTGTTTTCTTAAATGATTTTAAATTTTAATAAATATCCCCAACATTTAATCTGTACCAGGAATGAATTCAGATTTATGCAAATGAGCAATTGTAAGGAAGCTGTAAGCCGAAACAAACTCATAAAAGTACAGCATTTAACTTACAGCCTCCTTTCAACTTTCCAATAAACCCCTGACGAATGATCAAAATAAAAAAAAAATACATATTTAGATTACTTAGAAACAGAATCAGAAATAGTCTGAGTTCACTAGGCTAATCTAAGGTCAATAACATGACTTGATAGTTGTTGCTTGTTCCATATCACCATCCCCTTCGATATCACGATTGGAAAACAGAAATGTAAAAGGATTACCCGTCTAGGTGTTCCGTCTTACAGGGCTCGACATGTGGAGATAGGAAACGAGAAAACCAATACAGTTTCCACAGCCACATCGAAAACAACAGTTATCAATATTTTGCGGTGTTTCCACCACAGGGAAGACCATTTAAGACATTCTGTTTTTAACGATTCCAATTTCCGTTTGTTTGTTTGTTTGTTTGGTTGGCAAGTGTTTTTCGTCGTGTATTAACAGTATTTCAATAGTAGCGGTATCTTAGAAATTAACAAGTACTAATATTTAAGCCGTCTCGCGAGAAAATCACCATTGTGGACAGACAATTTTCGACCCTTGTGGATTTTCTGTTTCGGGAATCATTACTCTATATCGCTATGCCCCTGAGTCGGAATATGTCGGCCCGGATCAGTCTGCGCGTACATGGCAGGCTGATCTGGTCGATACATTACGCAGGTGACATCATGTTGGTTTTCTCATTTACTCATGTTTAAGAATTAGAACTTACATGTGCTGTCGGATTTGCTTCCATCTCGGAGTTTCATTGTGTAGAAGAACTGGTCAACGGATAAGCAGAAATCATCGCCCGTTGCTACGGTAACGCGGTCTCCAGCATTGGATTGGACGCTGTCTAAACTGTGGTATCCTTTATAGAAGAGAACCGAAAAGGAAAGATTATTATTTATTATCATCCCAAGTACCATCCTTATAAAAGTTACTTACACTCTCATTAGGTTCTAGGCAATATGTGTAGATATTTTTAAAAGTAATTCTGCTACATCAAAATGGATCAAATATTTCTCACATTATTATTATTCTCTTGCATTGAATAATAATAATGATAATAACAATAAGAATAATAAAAGTAAACATAAAAATAATAGTAATAATAATAATAATTATCTGCATAATCATAAACTTAATCAATAATACAAATGTTGATAATAGAAAAGATTATAATAATAACCTAAACTTATAATCAAAGTAATGAAAATACCAACCTGATGATTTGGAACTGTAAGAAGTAGAAGGAAATTTGAAGATTGTGTTTTCTTCCTTGGCCTGGAAATAAAAAATAAATAAAATGAAAATATGATCAAATGTGTAACCTTTCCCACGCAATGTTTTCATGAGTCCAAAGAGTGTTAAAATGTTCTTTATCAGGGAAAGGGTTAAGTTTTAAATTTAACCTTTTGAATACTGTTATATAACTTAACTATTTAAAAAGCAATTATTTATTTTCAGAACTGAAGTGAACAAATAGCAATCTATTTTAATTGCCGCGGGCATACCAAACACCTGTATCCGTATCCAATGCATGGTTGCCAAGAACCAGGCAGACTAATCTGCCATCACAACTCAGTGTGCGGGCCAGGACACTTCTACTACAATCATGTTATGAAATTCGACACCAAACCTCTGACAGTTTCAGATATATCTATTTTATAGACAACAATACCCAGTATGGGGTATTTGATTTCTATCTCATTGTTCTAGTCGCTCTTTTTGTTCGATTAATTTAACACTAGCATTCCGAATCAAGTGCGGCCCTGTAAGGTCACACAGCTGTGTAATTCTGGCTTCTGACGGCACGTGTCACCAATATCAGTAGTGTGTACAAATGCACCCTTTCCCACATTGTTTTTCCAAGCTTCAAATTTGATCACGAAGAGGAAAAATGTGAGGGGGGGGGGAGGGGGGGGGGGGGTATTTTGAGCATTCCTGATATGATTCCAAATTAACGGGTTCAATCTGATCTGAGGACAGATCGTTTTTCTGCAAGACTGGGTATGAAAACCACCGAGTAATCCCACACCGTGGTGATCAAGTGAAGGCAGGTAACCTGAGCTCGCCCCGGTGAGTTGACGTCCCTTTGTTTTTAACCTTCCGGGAGAGGGTGAAATTTTCGGTTGACAGAATTCACACATGGGTTTTAGCAATCTAGGGGGTCCCTTAATGACTTATTTCTACAATAGCGTACCAGTACTAACCTGGAATGTGTTTGCGACTTTTTAAACTCTTTTCCCTTATACGGGTGAGACTTGGCTAGACGTTATTTAAAAATCATTGTACAACAAGTAGAACATTATTATGAACTATGGCTACCTTTTTATCTTAAATGTATTCAGCTTTATGTCAAAACTTTGATGCTGATTTTTTCAGATATCTCATTGTTCATCGAATATTATAAAAACAGAACCCAAATACACCCCCCCCCCCCGGCCCCCAACCCCGCCACCCCGCGAACTAGCCTACATACGTAGAACATATAAAGTTATGTTTTGTCTTGTAATAAGATATACCTGTTGACGTTAAATATATGGTCCGGCATGCCATGCGGTCCAATGTGTTATGTTACGGTATTTTATTTAAATTTCATTATTAAAAGGTGCAGACCAAAAATTTGATCATATGCAAGGACAGCAATATCCACATTTTTCTTTTCTTTGTAAGTTTATGTTTATGTTTGCATAATACATTCTGTGCCTTCTGATATCTATGTCTGGCGAGTCGCACCCGCTCTGTCGGTAATGACCAGGGCTATCAATCCAGGAGTTGTAGGTTCGACCCCCATGCCCCGGAGATGATTGACAACAACTCTTTTGACTAGCGTCATTCGTCTGCCAAATATGGACTAAATTATCTAAGTGGGAAGGTAGCCAGTTCCCTGTTGGAAACGATGTGTTAAGTACAGGTGTGAGAAAGCCAGGACACACATGCTAGGTAAACTTGCCGTCGTGGTATAACGGAAATACCGTTGAAAACGACGTTAAACTTCAATCCATCAAATATGTCTCTGCAGCAGACGAATTAACCCTTTCCCACATGCAGACGAATTTGGACACAAAAGCAGCAGACGACTTTTGAAAACATTTGTTGCCAAAGATGAAATTGCTCATGATGAGCAATTTCTTCTTTGGCCACGATGTTTTCAACTTTATTTAACAATCTTTTATAGGCGATATGTTCATGGTTTTGACACTATGTTTTCAAAAGTCGTCTGCTGCAAATTTGTTGTATGTGGGAAAGGGTTAAGGAAGCAGTGTGGAAGTAAGTTATCCCTTTTCCAGCAATGTCTTCACTCTGCACAATAAGTGTATATCAAGTTTTTCCTTTATAAACCTTTCCCCATACAGATGTTTTCATTTCAAACATCACTAAATAGTAATAAACATCTTAACTGATGTAATATCGCTCGTTACGAGGAGATTTCAATAGGAAATATGAGCAAAACCATAATGCCTTACCCCTTTCCCTCATATAGACGCTTTCTGACGCCTCTTCAGCAGACGGCTTTTTGAAAACATAGTGACAAAAGAAGAAATTGCACTAAACGTGAAATTACTCCTTTTGCCACAATTTTTTACACTTTTAGTCATAGGTTATCCATTCAATTATAGAGATTTTCCTTTTTTTGACAACATATATTCAAAGTCGTCTGCTGCAGAATTGTAGTATGGGGGAGAGGGTTAAGCGGTGGAATGATCCGTTAACTGTATGGAACTTGAATTAACCACAAACCTTAAAGTGTTTAGCTGGTATGTTGATATAAGAATCATTTGCTAGGCATGATCTGATGATATACCCGTGATATAAAATTGAAAACATCGTGAGAAAAAAAATATTTAAGCTCATGCAGATCAATTTCTCCTTTTTACATAATGTTTTCAAAATATATCATCTGCTGTATGGGGCATCAACAGGCACTGTATCATTTGACTCAAGTC
Source organism: Clinocardium nuttallii (assembly GCA_031471495.1). Lineage (NCBI taxonomy): Eukaryota > Metazoa > Mollusca > Bivalvia > Cardiida > Cardiidae > Clinocardium > Clinocardium nuttallii. The sequence goes on along the minus strand of JAUELF010289684.1, from coordinate 2,834 downwards.
TCTGCTCCTCATGCTCGACTCGAACCTAGGACCGTTAAATCTTAAGACGCGACCTTAATGCGTGAGTTATAAGTAAGTATTAGTTTTTACTAACCTCGAGGCGGCACTGTGGGCAATCCGCAGGTTCGGAAACTGTGTCCGTCTTAGCCGTTACTTTCAGAGATTTGAGCCCACTGTTTTTCTCATCTTTATTTTTAGCTGCTTTTCCACATTTAGCTTTCGCAACGAAATTCACCGAACTTAACAACATAGTTGATGTATGTATTAAATAGTCCGTAAGCTATGATTAACTAATAAATTCACTATATATCACACATCGATGAACTATTCCACGTATTCAACTTTAATATATATAATATGTCCGTTTTCTCAGCTCTATATATAGAGCGTACTAGATATTTCAAGCAGTGTTGTAAGAATGATATGTATGTAGGTAGAGATATTGTGGATATATATAGCAAGGTTTATGAGTGACATGTCATGAAAAGCATATCGACCTATAGGTACACCGAGGCGCATGTCACTCGACTATAAAATTCACGCCCTCCGAGACAGTTTATATAGAGATGACGTTGTGGGTGGGCGGAGCGACAGATACCGGCACACGTTAGTTCAATAGTTTCCCTTTACAGTGTACCGTAGCAGACGACAAAACGAAAACCATTTAAGGAACATACTACCAGTTTCTTTTTTATATTTCCTTTCTTACTTAGTAGTAAGAAATACAATATCTCAAATGAAAACCGAAATATCCGGGTAATTTCAAATTTGTTTTCTAAAATAAATCAAGATTTATTTTTTTCCAAGAGCAGCGTAGCATGCGATGGGTCGCCATCTTCGTCGATCGATCAGTACAAGTTCTCTACAATAAATATACGGTAAAATACCGTGAAATATTTGAGATGCCGGCGGCTATTTAACTGGTGTCCCCTCCTTATAGATTAACATGACTAATTGCTATGCATACAGCTTGAAATATGTGCAGAATGAATAGATTTGCAAATATACTTTACTTATCTGATTTAGGAATACCATCAATAAGTGTGTAAGAGTTGGAGCTCTTTTAACCATTTCCCACATACAACAAATTAGCAGCAAAGGACGTTGAAAACATTTCGGCAAGACTCATGGTTTAATCACTATAAATGAATTTGTTTGTTTGTTTGTTTGCTTGTTTGGAATTTAACGCCACTTTCAACAGCTTTGGTCATATCACGGCGGTCAGTGCACCTACCCATGTTTTCCTTGCTTTCCCACACCAGTACTTACACAACATTCTTTCGAAGCCACTGACTACTTTCTCACATAAATCAGAGGTGAGAGGCAATGGGAAAAATCGCCCGAAAGAATGTTCGCCTCAACCGGGTATCGAACCTGTGACCTCCAGATCACGAGTCAGATGCGCTACCAACTGAGCTACCCGGCCGGGCCCTTCAGGTTTATGATTAATTCTTTTCTACATACAACAAATCTACAGCAGACAGCTTTCAGAACATCTCTGGCAAAACTATGGTAATATGAAAGTATATTTATGAAGTACTTGCTTGTAATGAAGAATTTTTCCTTTTGCAAAACCCTTTCCCTTATACGACAATTCTGCAGCAGACGACTTTGAACATATTTTGTAAAAAAAAAATCTCTATAATTGAATGGATAACCCAAGACTAAAAGAGGAAAACATTGTGGCAAAAGACGAAATTGCTCATCTTGAGCAATTTCTTTTTTTTTCACTATTAGGCTTTCAAAAAGCCATCTGTTGCAGAGATGTCAGAAAGCTTGTATGTGAGGGAGAGGGTTAATGTTATTCAAAAGTTGCCTGCTGCAGATTGTAGAAATGCCTCTTAATGCCTCTTAATACACAGGAAAGGGTTAAACCTAAACACAGTCAAGTAGATATCATAGACCTGTGTGTAGATTAGCAGAGGAGTCTGAAAGTACTACTTAGACATCTGATGCTTCCTAAAACACATACAATCACCAGGTATTCTGTATCAACAGAACAGTTTACCTAATATGATGCGATTTGTTTTGTAAACACTTTCGAAAAAATGAAATATACCGTAATATATCTTGAAAACCCAGGCATTATAAATTTGATACAGAATTGTGGATTAAAGAGACATATGGTTTTGTTTCCTGCAGTTGATCATTTCTCAAAAGTGTTTTTAAAGATCAACTGCAATTATAATAACTGGGGAAACAGGTTATGGACTGAACGTTGAGTGCCAAAATTTGAATAATGAATTTGAAGTATTTTAATTGTCGTTTGCATTATTTCAATCAGACATTATTATCTCTTTGTGATTTGAATGTTATACATAAATCAGGGACACTGTTTTATTGTCAGAGGTCCAGATAGGGAGGGGTAAAAAGCAGTTTTCCCCCAATATCTCTCTTATAATCCAAACAAATCCTATGTTGTGTGTACTCAACAGAATCGTCTTATTGAGATTTTAGAACATGCAAAACGCCCCTTATCTAGAGCTCTTATTGTAAAGTATATTGTCCCTGATATAAATATAAAACAACTTAAGTTTTCAACCTTTCGGCCTTAGAATTTGATTTAATTTTACTGTTTCTATTTCATTGAAGGAAATGATGTCATGACCACGATTTGAATTACTACATTTATTATACCCTTTTCCGGATAAAGATTGTAGCCCACAGCGATTTTTTTACCTAAATTGTGAATGGGTCCGGTACCAGGGAAATTGTGAAAAATAGGGTCGTTGTTTCCATAAAATTGTGAATTTAAATATAACAGCTAAAAAAAGCCTATGTAACTTTATAACAAGCTGTTGTCTGTTTTAAGGCTTGCATTACTAGATGTATGT
>JAUELF010289673.1:0-10100 GCA_031471495.1 Clinocardium nuttallii | reverse complement strand
CTGGTGTGAGAAAACCAGGAAACATATGAGTAGGTGAACTGGCCGCCGTGATATGACTGAGAAATTGTTAAAAACCGGCGTTAAACCCCAATCAATCAATCAATTGTCCATGGATTGTCTTTTAACACAGGTTTAACTGTAAAGTCAAATGTGCTCGGAAAGGAACTTAATACAAATGTTAATATAAGTGTCATGGCAACTTAGGCTGTATACGCGCCAGTCGATAAACGGTATTTCTGCATATCACAGTAAAGACGGGAGATAACTTTCATAATTCATGTACAGCAGAATAAAGCCTTATCGTCCCATGTTATAGTTTGAAGATCCACTTTCTCCATACAACGACCACGTGATATATATGACCAATACATATACAGATCAACCAGCGTTAAACAACTTAACATCCGCCCTGTTTTAACAAATATCTAGCATATGAGCCGTCTAGTGAGAAAACCAACATTATGGCATTTGCGGTCCGCGCAGACTGATCCGAGCCAACACATTCCGTCCGCAAGTGATTGAGGTATAGAGAAATTATTCCTGAAACATAAAATCCACAAGGGGCGAAAAGTGTATGTTCGGGTTAGCCTGTGCGGCAAACTAAGACTGAGCTGGTTCGATACTTTACGCAGACACTATGTTCGGGTTAGCCTGCGCGGCAAACTAAGGCTGAGCTGGTTCGATACTGTACGCAGACACAGCTCAATTATATTGGATATTCTTTAATCCAATGTTTGGATGCGCAGAAAGCTGCTATCGTGCTAAACCGGACAAACACTGGTCGCCTCCTGTGGATTTTCTGTTTCAGGAATCATTACCTCTATCCATCTGAGACAGAATATATAGGTCTGGATTAGCATGTGCGGACTGCACATGCTGATCCGGATCGATACATTACGCAGACCCATAATGTTGGTTTTCTCGTGGTGGAACGGGTCATATATATAATAGTAACGTATTACAAAAAATAATTCCTTGTCAATGAAACATTTTGTATAAGCTTGAGTCAAATAATAGTTTCTTACCGCTTTCTGATGGACTCTCCCTTCATAAATGTCTTCGGATGAAATCCTTGGTTTTTAAATGGGACTGCTTTTGGTGTGGGAACCTCGCATGGATCCAAGGTATTTATCGACAGTTTCTTCATTGTGCTGATTGCTGAAATTGGCTCAGAAGAACATTTTTGTGGCGACCGTAGAGGACTTTTCTCATGTTTTGGTCTTCTAATCAAAGCGCCACTTGGGGAGTAAGTTGTGCGTCTGCGGAACCCGAGTTGTTCAAGTTGTCTGTATTCAGTTTCTTCTAAGAGTTCCGTATCTGGTGGAATATTTAGGGAGGTCAACAATGTTGTTTTACCGTGTAGCTCTGTTGCTTGACTGTATGGTGAATTATCAAGTAAACTAACGGTTGGTGTTGTAAAATGTTGCGTATGATCTGACGGTTGGTATTTTACAAACGATTCTGACTCCACTAATTCGTCTTGTTGTAGATTAAATAGCTGCTCATTCGGATTGATTATGTCTCCTGATGCATGTTCTATGTTTTGTCCAAGCTCGTTTCTCGTCTTGGGTTGAACCGAACAAATTTGCCATCGATAAGATTTTGATATCTGATCATAGGCAAACACCCCCTGAAAACCGTTCATAGATTTTTCTGGAGATGTTGTAACGCTAAAATCGAGCTTAACTATTTCACAGCTTTCTCTTTTCGGGCTTCTTGGTGGTGATAACATACCTAAATCAACGTCTGTATAATTAATGTTTGGAATGCTATACATCGGCTTACAATTAGACATCGGAAGTTTAACAACATTCGAGTGCGATCTAAACGTAGGATCACTTCCTCGAAGAATCATCGCTTGACTCGAAGTAGGCATTCTGCATCCATACGATTTCAGTGGTAACGTTTGCGAGTTTGATGACGTAATACGTGACGTTAATAACAAATATGACGTCCGTATTTCCCGCCAAAATGAACGACTTGATAGTAAGATATAACAACCAAAATGTTGATATAAATAATCAAACCATTGAAACATTCTTAAATCTATCTGTTGCTGGCTGATCTAAATCGTCAGATAATGATAGGCATATGGGATTCGAACTCACACTCCCTGAATTGACAATTCGCGTCGCTACCTACTGAGCTACCCTAGTGGAACCAACCGCGTTGAAAATTTGCGATCAAAGTTCGAGTCTTATTCGGCTCACTTGTCAGTAGACCTATTAGGCTCCGGTGCGACTTTGCGGATGAATATGAGCCGGTTCCGCGAGAAAACCAACATTGTGGACTCTGTGTAAAATATCAAACCGGATCGGCATAAGCATGCCACGCAGGCTTATCCATGCAGACACTTTTCACCTCTTTTTGGATTTTCTGCTTCAGAAATCATTACTCTATACCTATATCCCCCTTAGACGGAATGTACCGGCCCGGATCAGTCAGTGCGGACTGCACATGCTGATCTGGATCGATACATTACGCAGACGACATACACGAGTCTTCTAATGTCACGGATTTAGAAAGTCTCAACAGATGTAAGCAGACCAGACTGTGATAAAACTACATGTACATGATTTACCCTTTCCCACATCGTTCATCTATATCAAATCGGCAGAACACGACTTCAAATGTATAGGCAATTATATGAGAAATATCTATAAATGTAAACATATATATGTCAGTTTTGAATATTGTTTAAAACATTGTGGCAAAAAGAAATAGCTGGTCATAAGCAGTTTCTCATTTTGTCATATTATATGTAAACTTCGTCTTTTGTAGAGTAGTCAGAATGCATGTGAAAGTGGGAAAGGGATAATTATCAAGTACATGTTTTAATATATGTGAATAGTGAAGCTATTGTTCTTAAGAACAGGCTGCCAGGAGACATTCACTGTTTGTATTTAAGGGAGATCACCTAACCCGCCTCGTAAGCTATTGTTCGTAAGAACAGGCTGCCAGGAGACATTCACTGTTTGTATTTAAGGGATATCACCTAACCCGCCTCGTAAGCTATTGTTCGTAAGAACAGGCTGCCACGAGACATTCTCTGTTTGTATTTAAGGGAGATCACCTAACCCGCCTCGTAAGCTATTGTTCTTAAGAACAGGCTGCCACGAGACATTCACTGTTTGTATTTTAGGGAGAGCACCTAACCCGCCTCGTAAGCTATTGTTGTAAGAACAGGCTGCCACGAGACATTCTCTGTTTGTATTTTAGGGAGAGCACCTAACCCGCCTCGTAAGCTATTGTTCGTAAGAACAGGTTGCCACAAGATCACCTAACCCGCCTCGTAAGCTATTGTTCGTAAGAACAGGCTGCCACAAGATCACCTAGACCGCCTCGTAAGCTATTGTTCGTAAGAACAGGCTGCCACAAGATCACCTAGCCAGCCTCGTAAGCTATTGTTCGTAAGAACAGGCTGCCACAAGATCACCTAGCGCGCCTCGATGGGTAGTGGTAGAGTGTACGCCTGGATGCAGGAGGTCGCATGTTTTGTAGTAATGGCATTACCTAATTGGTGCTCTGGATTGTGGGGTTAGCATCACGACTGGTACATAGACCAGTAACTTACAAGCAATTCACCAAAGAAACACAATAAAGTAACTGGCACGTTGATGCCAGCGGCGTTTAACACCATACAGAAACGCTACTTGATCCGACACGAGCGTTACCATGCAGACGGAAATGGTTTGAATGTGTGTATAATCGACAGGTGACAGATTTCTCAAAGTCAGATATTTTTTTTAATTTCTCTTTGTTTTATTGTGACACAATAAAGCATGATTCATATTTATTTTTAACGCATTGATTTCTACCAGCTGCAGATTGAATGAACATTTCATGTATAACTCAATGTATCTTTGACATACCCTGGAGTTTTGACAAACAGCGTAGGTACCGTGGTCATATTCATCGTATTTATTACTCAATGTATCTTTGACATACCTCTGGAGTTTTGACAAACAGCGTAGGTACCGTGGTCATATTCATCGTGGTCATATTCATCGTGGTCATATTCATCGTATTTATTACTCCTACTCCCAAATGTTATGAGCCGTCCTGTGAGAAAACCAACAGAATGGCATTTGCGTAATGTATTGACCAGATCAGCCTACACAGCCCGCGCAGACTGATCCGGGCCGCTACATACCGTCTCAGGGGTATAGAGTAATGAATCGTGAAACAGAAAATCCACAAGAGGCGAAATGTGTCTGCTTGGATCAGCCTGCGCGGTATGTTTTTGCTGACCCGGGTCGATACTTTACGCAGAGACCACCATGTTGATTTCCTCCCGGGACGGCTCATATTTGGTATTGAGTTGCATAGACCCTCTCAGATACATTTACATTTGAGTAATTTCTACATTTTCTAAAATGTTATCAATAAGTGTCTACTGTAGATGTGGTTAAAACGTCTTCAACACTGCAACCTTTAAAACAGAGTTTGTGTTGGTAATAACAGGATGTAGATGAGTATATTAAAATATGATTACAAATTAGATTTTAGAATAAAAAACATGCAGTCAAAGTTCAGAAAGTATCGCTGTGGCTCCTATTGATCCGTTTCTTGAAAGCCTTTTTCATACTGTAAAGTTTTGATTTCGGTTTATTATCCCCCGGCGACGAGTTGTTTGCACTAAGGTTCTTTATATAGTCTCTCTTTAACAGACACATTAGCTCTTCCATGACATCCAAAACTCCCTGACAGCCGTCGGCAACCGAAATCTCGAATTTAGGACAATCAAATTTTGTCGCCAGTTCCAGACAGTCTTCATCGGTTACCTCCCTTGCCGACATGAGGTCCAGTTTGTTACCCACGAGAACAAGCGGGACGTCCCGACCTTTTAACTTCTCGATGACGTCCTTTAAATAGACAAGGTAGTTCAGTGTTGTCCGGTCTGTCAGGGAGAATAGAAATATATACCCGTCCGCCCATCGTATCTGCTTCTCTATGGTTTCTGGACTTGGCTGAAATGATAATTAAAACCCGGTCAGACGGAAATGAGAATGAGTCTCGTTACGTGTGGGGATAGTGAAGACTATAATGAAAGTGTACATAATTAATGTATTAGTTGTTTTACCATTTTGTTTCGTTAATCAAAATGCCAAATTATTTCATTTCTTATCTAGTAGGTATATTGTTTGTCAGCAAGATAACTATCTATGTAAACTTTGTTATTTACATAAATATATTTCACCATTCATGTCTTATAACGTATTAGGGAAACAAAATGATGAAAAATGCTTTTAAGTATTTTTAAAAGTAGTACTTGGCTAGTAAAGGTTGGTGGAAGTGAACCAATTGTTTCTGCAAACACTTAACCCTTTCACACTTACAGATGCATTTTTGACGCATCTGCAATAGACGAGTTTTGATGGCATTATGGCAATGGAAGAAATTACTCATAATGAACATTTACTCCTTTTGTCGCAATATTTTCGATCATTTTGCTCATATATTGTCATAAATGTTTTTAAAGTCACATGTAACAGATGTTGTAGTAAGTGGGCAAAGATTAAATATACAAAGAGGTTCAGGTAACTTATGGCGATGTATCTGAGCCGACACGCGAGTTAACCAACATTATAACATGTGCAGACTGATCCGGACCGACATATTTCGTCTCAGGGGAAAATAGGTATAGAGTAATGCTTCCTGAAACAGAAAATCCACAGGGGGCGAAAAGTGTTTCTCCGGCTTATATAGCCAGCGCGACATGCTTAGGCTTACCCGGGTCGATACTTTACGCAGAGTCTACAATGTTGGTTTTATCGCGGACGGCTCATATATGTATCGACGATAATCGAAATCCATTTAAACCATTTTAAGTACGTACGGATTTGGGCTTATTTGCAGCAGAAAATAATGTGTCAAAATTATACATTCTAATAATGAGCAATTTCTACTGTATACAAGGTTTGAATCTCTTTCCAAAGGTTAACTTTATTTTCACATTTTCCATATATTTACCTTGGTTATAATAATTAACTTATTAAAGTATCGATCTGTCGCCGAATCGATCTGTTTGGTATACATACTTAGTATGTATTATACTTAGAAGGTGAATGTACGTGCAAACATGAAGATAGTTTGTTTTACAACAAAGGAAACCTCCATTTGAATGGTGTGTTTCAAAATTACAAATGTTGAGATTTTACAACGGAAATAACCTTTTCTCTCATACGACAATACGACTTTGAACATATTTTGTCAAAAAATAGAAAATATATATAATTGAATGTATAACCTATAACTAAAAGTAGAAACATTGTGGCAAAAGGAGAAATTGCTCGCATTGAGCAATTTCTTCTTTTGTCACTATGTTTTCAAAAGGCCGTCTGCTGCAGGGACGTCAAAACGCGTCTATATGAGGGAAAGGGTTACTTAATGTTTCAACCCTTGCTCACAATTGGTTCAACTCTTGACAATGATCATACTTTAATTTCAAGAGATTTTTCATATTTTTGTACGAAAGGGTTAAATAATTACCAAACATTGCTTATTCAAACGTAAAGAACGGATTGTCATAAGATATAACTATGACTACAAACTCTTAAAATTATAAGAAGCCAGAGTTGTATGTGTGATCTACGTTCATTTGAATAGCATAGAATCCATTGGCTATTATTTTATTGAGGAAAGAATTTCGAAATGGTGAGTTATTTTCCCGGTATATCGAAACGAGTTCACTGAATGTAGTTATACAAGACCTTTTCGATTGCCGTTAATATTGAAGCCAATATTTGGTTTTGGTTGATTGTTTCGTGTTTTACGCCGCTTTCGACATGTTTTCAGTTGTTTCACGCCGTGAGCTGGGTAAGTTACAAGTGCTACTGCTCCATTTATCCTGACCCCAGCCAGTTATTCGTAATACCATCCAAAAATCTTGAGTGCCAAGGAGGGCAGCCATTGTTACCATTTGGTAAGAAGCTTATAAATACCTCATTCACCCGAGGCGGATGCCCTACTCAACACGACCGAGGTGGTCTCGAGGCCTATAAGGTCCATAATGTGTTAGAACTTTTGACTTGGCACCTGGTCCTTATGCATAAGCTATCCATTCAGAGATGTAACATCAAGTTAGTGCCATCTGTAGGTGGGAAGAAAAGCAGTAAGAAAACTTACCAACTTAATATGATAGTTTTGTTCTTCATATTAATAAGTGTGTAAGCTAAAACGAAATACAAAACGAATTAAGCCATTTTACCTTTGAACCGGTGTCAAGAATTTCTAAGGTGATGTCATCACGTGCCGTCGGCATTTTGTGTGTATACGTCATCTCTAGAAATATATAAAATTCAACGATTAATTTGTCAACAATATGTATCTCTTCCGATGATATTGCTCTATTTCAATAATGACGGATAATTAAATGATTCCGATACATCGATAAATAGATTTAACAATGAATATATAAAGTGAAAATGTTCATTGTTTACTCTGTTATAAATCAAACATGTAGTGATATAATTAAACCTAGTACAAGATCAAGTTAGTATAACATTTTACAGGATAGTGCAATAAATAATAAAGCATATATACATTTATATAATTGAGTCGTCCTGCGAAAAAAAAACATTGTGGACTCTATGTAAAGTATCGAACCAGATCAGCCTAAGCATGCCGCGCAGGCTTACCCGGATAGACACGTTCGCCTCTTGTAGATTTTCTGTTTTAGGAATCATTGTATCGACCCAGATCAGTATGTGCGGCCTGCGCAGTCAGATATGGGTCGATACATTACGCAGAGGCCATGATGTTGGTTTTCTCGAGGCTCATATATATATATGAAACAAACAAGTACGACAATTGCGATGGCGGGAAACCATCTTTATATTGACGCATGTGGAGCAGACTACTTTTGCCCAAAGGAGAAATAAGATCTTATTTTTTTAAATTAATTCTGCTGCCACAATGTTTTCAAAGAAATTTGATATATTGGTCCATGTGTTTCCAGATTTGTTGTAAACGGACAAGGGTTAATTAATAAACAGCTCTTTAAATTATTGAACGTGATGCAATAGTAATCAACTGCGAGGCAATTATTGAACGTGATGCAATAGTAATCTACTGCGAGGCATATCAGAAAGTCGGGAACCTATTAAACATAATCATAAATTACATTTCTATTGAGTACGAAGCTGTGAATGTTCTTCAATTATAACAATTCTCCAAAAACATCACATCTTCAGCCGTTCATCCGGTTATTGATTATAGACAGTTGTGCAATTGAAATCATTGTACCATTGATTATAGACAGTTGTGCAATTGACATCATTGTACCATTGATTATACATCCAAGATTCAGTAAGACAGACTCACAGACGTGATCAGAATATATCAAATTCGGTCTTCAGTTTAGTTGAAATTAAATAAAACTCAACCATCAGCATGAAAACATGGTGTAAAATAGAGGAATTGCTGATAAGTTCTTCTTTGCCTCAAAGTTTTCAATAATCTTCTAAGTGGTTAGCCTCGGTGATTGGGAACCGGGGCACATCGCAAATGTCACGGTGGCATACCCTTTGGCAAGGTACATTTCCAAACCTTATACTGGTTTGTTTACCCAGGGACCATGAATAAAGTGAACTGTCGCCGTGATATGTCTCCTTCCATACTTAACTATAGTGAACAGTCAAAGGTAACATCATATAGCACGGTACGTGAATGCACCGCGCAATGACATGCGATATACAGTTTGCTTCCATTTAAGATGGGATATATTTCCATCCGTGAACACAACAAGGAGAAGTCTGTACTTGTGCAAATATCACCAGGGCTCGATAAGTGAAAATGTATAATACAAATAGCTATCGATCTCACATAGGAACAAATACTTATTCTCTAAATAAACGAATGGTGGACACATTTATGCTAAATGTGCTGTGGCGGTATTCAAGCGGCCAGTGAGAGGGCGGCATAGTGATCTAGCATACCTAATAGTTAGAATTCATTGTCATATATACATCGAGGCTTGGAGTCTGCAACATTCAGAAACGGAGCCTCGGGTGTCATGGAAGAGAAGCTGAAAACTTGGAGGGGCTATTTTGCATGGCAAGTCAAGGATGTGGTACCTTAAAAGGCGGCTTCTCACAGTATTCCAAAGTTTCATTCAATTGCTTTGTCTATGGCAAGCACAATTGATACAATTATTTATAGGGAGGTCCTGTATTGTGTTATGGAGGTCCTGTATTGTGTTAGGGAGGTCCTGTATTGTGTTAGGGAGGTCCTGTATTGTGCCGACACACGAACTACGAAGCAGGGCATATATAAATGCATTTCTAATATCAATCCAGTAATAACTCGAACATGTCAATAATTCAATATCGATAACTCGAACATGTCGATAATTCAACATGTCTATAACTCGAACATGTCGATAATTCAACATGTCTATAACTCGAACATGTCGATAATTCAATATCGATAACTCGAATATGTCGATAATTCAACATGTCTATAACTCGAATATGTCGATAATTCAACATGTCGATAATTCAATATCGATAACTCCTGGGTCCGTTTCGACATTAAGTTATCGTTGGATCACTTTACGTGTGTCAATTACATTGTACTGCCTGGTCGTTCAATGGAATTTTACAAAAACAAACGTTAACCAATCCAGCTGTCAAATAAATTACAGCTTTTTACCTTTTTGTACGAGCGGTTACAAACAAAAATGATAAATTGATCTCAAAGCTATAGTGTAGCTTATTTAAGTAGACAATTCGAGCCCCAGAAGAACATACAAGTTATGCTGTAGATAAACATACAGTACAGTTTGATTATTAAGGTAATTACAGTTATATAATCAGTTTACATCATGCCATTATGTCACCTGGCAAGTTTATATAAACTCAGTAAGTAATACAAATAGCGTATGTAAATAATTAACCGAATATGTTTCTCTTGTGAGATCGCACGTATAATAATACCAGTGTCTTACTATTTGAGAAATGATTTTGCTAAAATAATATTATATAATTTCTGGGAAATGGACATATCTCGTTGTTTTCAAAAAGGGATACATTATAACTGATATAAAAGAGAATGTTGTAGGGATACATTATAACTGATATAAAAGAGAATGTTGTAGG
>JAUELF010289662.1:0-10100 GCA_031471495.1 Clinocardium nuttallii | reverse complement strand
TTTCAACCAAATTGACCCACTGGTTACTGAGGAGAAGAAGTTGACGGACGAAGGACGACGGACGACTGACGACGGACAACGGACGCCGGACAAAAGACGATCACAATAACTCACCTGGAGCACTTCGTGCTCAGGTGAGCTAAAAAGGAGAAATTCCTCAATACATAATTATGATTTCTCCTTTCCCCAATATAATCTTAAACTTTGTATCGAACCGATACTTTCACAGCCTTGAATACATCGTGGCAAATAATTATAGGTAATTTCTCCTTCACAGTGCATTCAAATGTAATCTGCTCTAGTTGCATAAAAATGTCCCTGTAAGTGGGAAAAGTTATTGTCAATTGTCATTAATTAACATGATTGCCGCGGAGGGTTGTCAATTGTCATTAATTAACATGATTGCCGCGGAGGGAACATAAAGAGTGAACATCAACCTTCAACTGTTTTTTCTAAGTAAAAAAAAGGGCATTACTGAATCATTAATAACACCAGAGTTATGTGACTTGATAAGGACATGCAAATTGTTTCTAGTGTACCAAGTTTCATTTGCAAATGTTGAATGTTTTGAGGTAAGGTTAAAGTTTTATGACACCGCAGACGTCGAGGATGCCAATGGTATCACAATAGCCCAACTTTTTTAAAAACCTTTGAATGCTGATTTCCTTGTTGATATAGCTGTTATACTCTGTATGCATGTCTATTTCATTTAGGTCACCTCCATTGTACCCAAAATTCCTAAACTCAGTGTAGATGACCTGCTTATGTTGGAGGCCCCAAGACCCCCATCAGTACCCAAACCACAAAATAGGGAACAAAACAAGGGTCCATTACCACCCATACCCCCATCCCCTGATGGCACTAGGTCCAGGTCAAGGACGATTCCCGAAGGTCAATCAATGACCAGAGAAAAGTCACAGCATGAAGTGAAGAATGAAACAGAGGAAAAACAGCAAGCCCAATCAGATGGTGATGCGTTCTTTATGACACAGGTATGTTGTTACAGACCATGCTTTTAACCCATCTTTCCAACATGGAGACCATCTGAAACAGTTGGCTTTTTCTTAAACATTGTGCCAATGGAGGTATTGCTCATAATGAGCAATTTCTTCTTTTGTCAAAATAATTTAAAATCTATTTAATAATGATATCAGAACTTTCATTTATAGGGAGTTTGCATAGTTAAGTTTGTTGTGTGTGAGTTAAAACTGAAGATATTGACCTTGACCAATCCTAGAAGCAAAGTTAAACATTATCATCATATTTCAACTGTGTTTTGTTTATCTCACCATATGTATTTTTTTTTTAATTGAAACGCTTTTATGACAGTTAATGTTTGTAATAGGAACCCTTTCCCACATACAACAAATCTGCACCAGATGACCTTGAAAAACACCCAGGTAAAAATATGGAAAAATCTATTTTAAAAAAGTTTTATGTTTGAATGCAGTTCAATTATGAGCAATTACTACTTTTGCCACACTGTTTTCAAATGTTGTCTGCTGCTAAGCAGCAAATTGTGTCTTTATGTGGGAATGGGATAATATACATGCAATCATGTCACAACGGTCAGGCCGGCTCAGGTCAATATCATAGTGTTATAAGATAAAATTAAAGGTCATATGGTATCTTGGTACAAGGCATACTTCACCTATATAGAATACAGACATGTGAAGCCTTTGGTTTGCAGAAAGCTGACGTTGAAAAATGTTGTCTAATTCAACCCTTGCCCTCATATAGACGCTTTCAGACGCCTCTGCAGCAGACGGCTTTTTGAAAAAAAACGTGCAATTTCTCCTTTTGCCACAATGTTTTCCACTTTTTGTCATAGGTTATCCATTTAAAATTATAGAGATTTTCTATTTTTTGACAAAATATGTTCAAAGTCATCTGCTGCAGAATTGTCATATGAGGGAAAGGGTTAAACTTAAAAAAAGCAGACGAGCATTGGCGTTCGCTCAGCGGTTATCAAAGCAGACAACACTAAAATATTGTATAACATGAATATTTAATGTCTTGTGTATATATTGTAAGTAGTCTAGAAATTATAACTTTGTTCATTTTTTTATACACACCAGTATTACAACAAGTAGATAGACCGGAGTCTAGTATTTCTTCTAGCCAAACAGGTAGTTTGTTACATACGGACAATCACACAGAGCCACAGATATGGAAATAGTCTAAATTCTCTGATTGGTTTATATAGGATTATCTGAATTTTTTGAAGGAAGAAAACAATAACATATATGCACTATTGCCATCACCTGGACATAGTCGTTGACCCCATTACCAATTTGGTCAAGTTTTGTGATGGGAGTCCACTTTTTGCCTTAACCCATTCCCTCATACATATGCAGAATTGTCATATAAGGGAAAGGGTTAACTATGGAAGCTATTGCTTTGAATATTTGAGCACCTTTCATCATCACTCAGACACATGCCTAATTGTATTTTTGCATTCATGTGTATTTTGATTACTAGAATTTCCATATCTTGGCTGTTATTTGGGGATGTTTACACCAATGTTGTACTCACTGTTTGCTTTCCTTGTCACCACCTAACATGTCCTGTTGATTACATCATAGGTATTAACCTTTTTCAAGATCAGATTTTTTTTTTTTATATTGCGTAAAAGTTGTTATGAATTGTATTAACATTTTTCCTTATACATATACGCTTTCTGATGCTTTTGCAGCAGACGCCTATTGAAAACAATGTGAGAAAAGGAGAAATTGCTCAAGATAAGCAATATCTTCATTTGCCACAAACTGTTAACTCATTTCAGGAGATTTTCTGTATTTGCCTAGATGTTTTGAAAGTGATCTGCTGCGGATTTGTTGTATGTGGGAAAGGGTTGAAAAGTACCAAACTATGAATAAGATTTCAAACTTAAGTTTCTTTTACCATTTACCTCACAGATTTAAAGAATTGAACAAATAGAACTTGCTCAAAATTACCAATTTCTTCTTTTCCCGTAATTCTACAAACAAAATCATTTTAATGTGTAATAATTATGATAACTATGTATATATCCAAATTGTAATATTTTCTTACTCATGTGATATAGACTTCTATTTTTTTTCCAACCGATTAAAACATCTATTTCCCCATCTACGAAAGTATAGAAATGAATGTAATGTTGTATTTCATCCGTCCCGCAAGAAGACCCACATTGTTGACTCTGCGTAAAGTATTGACCCAGATTAGCCTAAGCATGCCGCACAGGCTTACCAAGATAGACACTTTTTGTATACTGTGGATTTTCTGTTTTAGGAATCATTACTCTATACCTCTATCTCCCTGAGACAGAATGTGTCAGCTCGGATCAGTCACATGGACTGCGCAGGCTGAACTGGGTTGATACATTATGCAGAGGTCATAATGTTGGTTTTCTATAGCGAGACGGCTCATTTATGTATTGTGTAAATGTTGTTTCTTTAGGCATGTTTCATCCATCCAAGGAACATACTAACTTGGCAATGCTGGTGCCCCTTTTTCTGCCTGTGCCAATTGTAGGTCTGTATTGCAAATAATAGGCTTGGTTACCGGCTTGATGTGCATGCTTTTCAATCACAATTAAAAACAAACTTTTTGTTTTAATAAAAATATTTTTGCGCTGTTTATTCAGATTTAATGCTTTTACCCTTTGCCAGATACAGAAATCCTTAGACTCCTTAGAAACAGATGGATTTTGATATCATTATGGGAAAGACAGGACATTTTCGAAATGAGTGGTATCTCATCTCTTTCATCAAAATTACATTTTGAGTTGTTCAGGTTGAAAATGCTTTTACCTGTGATGTTTTCAAAACATGACTTTTTAAATATCAGATCAATTTAAAAGCTAAATGATCAGTTCTGATAAACTAAGTGAGCCATGCTTTTGCTCTTGGAAACTATATATATAAACCAATCGGCTGTATAAATCCGTCTAGTCTGAACATCTAGGAATCTGGCGAGGCTATGTGGGGGATGGTGTTACAAATTTGAGACCTTGTGTCATGGGTTCAATCCATGTGGTCCCCTTGGACAAGGCACATTTCCTAGTCGGTGTGTCACCCAGGGTCCAATTCCAACAACCTTACTTAGTGATACTTAAAAGTATATTTCATCATTTTTTTCCCCTAATATTTTGTAAAACATGAATGAATTCAAGTACAATTACTAAGTTGACATTAAGAATTACCTTTCTGACAAGCAAAACTTGATAAGAAATTTAATATTTAGGCATTTTTATTAGGGTAACAAAAAATCAGATCAGATGTGTTTGATGTATAGGTTGATCTGGATCTATTGATGTTCAAATTGCCTTATTGTTGGCTTATTGGAAAGTAGCTCAAGTTAAGTCTTTATAGTTTTGTCTTGGGTTTATCATTGCTTAATTTATCAACAAACACCAACTACTGCTGAATTTGTTGCTTCCAATATGGTCATGATATATTATGTTTATGAATACAATTCCCACTTGCAGACACATTTTGATGCTGTAGGCAGCTTTTCAAAATGTTTAAAACATCATGTTGATCCAGTTTTCCTTAAGCACCAATATTTTCTACTCTGTTTCAATTACGACACTTTCACTTATAGAGATTTTCCATATCTTGGACTAGATGTTTTGAAGGCATTCTGCTGCAGGATTGTTGTATTTTGGAAAAGGGTAAACAATCACATACCTGAATAAGAAAGGACTTTCTTCAGAATAGATAATTGTGGGGAAAAAATCCTTAATTTTAACCTTAACCTTTTGTTCATATGATATTTTCTGAGTCACCTGCTTTTAGATTATCTTTGACAAAAAGTGCAATTTTGAAGGAACAATATTATTTGTATGGCGTTTCGAAAATTTTCTCCTGTTTGTGGTGCTTTCTTTGCAGAATGGCATTGAGGAATTTATAATTTCTCATTTATCTGTGAATCCATCTATCTGTCTTTCTGACTGTCCATCATGCATGATTTATTGGGTTATTGGGAGGCAATACAAAATAATAATAATAATACATTTAATAATAATAATACATGTAATTATAATAATAATAATTATGTTCCATGGAACGTTCTTGTTTCACAATGTTTTCCAAAAAAGATGTTTGCTTCAAGAGCATTATGACAAAAGGTGAAATTGCTCACGATTTCTCCTTTTGCCACAATGTTTTCAACCCTATTCACCAATTATATTTGATTATTTTCATATAAAGAGATTTTTCATATTATTCCTGGATATGTTCAATGTCTTCTGCTGCAAATTTGCATTATGTTGGAAAGGGTTAAGGAGATATTTGACTTAAACAAGTGAGACTACACTTCTAGTTTTAAGTCAATAATTAGATATGTGGCAGATGAACAATGAAGGCTTGAGCTCAGATGAGATTGTGACTTAAGAGGCTCTGATGATACCTTGTTTGCACTGCATTTAACCCTTTCCCACATACAACAAATTTGCAGCAGACAAGCATCATTTCACCTTTGGCCAAAATGTTTTCAAAAGTCGTTGGCTGCTATTGCGTCAAAATGCGTCTGCATGTATTTGGAAAGGGTTAACGGTTGCAAAATGACCTCTCTTTGCCTTACAAATCATTTTCTGTTACTATCGCAGATTCATTTCCTAGTGGGCTAGAGAATATATATGATGTGAGCTTTGTGTTCTAATGCGCTAGAGAAATAAGCTTTTATGACATGATTGCAAGGGGAAAAAATATTTGGACGATTGACTGTTTTGTATATAGGGGAATGTGTTTTTGTATCACCCTGCATTAAGCATGGTAGGCTCTAGGGATTACTTTTTTTTTTGTCCAGCGTCTGTCCGTCCGTCCGTCAATCACACTTTTTCGTCACACTTTCAATGAGCAGGTTCAGGTGACACATGTACTCCACGGAGCACTCCATTCTAGTTTACTAACAACTCTTGCTTTGTTTGGAAATATTAATCTTGCATGAATTGAAGCTAAAGCTTAACAGTTTGATTCTATACCCTGTAATATGTAAATTTTGCTGTGTTTATATACATGTACACATAAAAGTAATCAGCGCAAATATAGCTGTGTTACTATAATACATTGAAAGTGCTAAATTTTACCATTTAAACCTGTTGCTTTTCCTTTAGCTTCATATAGCATTACTGCATTACATTAACGAATTTTGCAGCCAGAAATTTTCTGCTGAACGATTTTTCGTGAATTGATATTGGAAAATGGCAATTGAAAATTTAAATTTGAATATCATATTTAATGTTTTACTGGAGAAAAAGGGTAGAATTACATGTTCATGTTCTCATATAGTTTAAGGCTATGAAACATAAATGTAGAATAGTTAATAAGTGATGAGCTTAAGTTTTTGTCATACTAATGTATTAATTTATGACTATCGTAAGATATGAAATCTGCTAGTATAATGAAATTTGCTTGTTAAGAAGAATTAATTGGAATCTTTATGTATTGGTGTATGAAGTAGAAAAAAAGCGAAAAAGTATTTGATCCAAAACAGTTTTATTATTTCTATGATAAATATATGATGTATTTTAAATCCTTAATACTGATTACAAAATAAAAGTTAATTGTACATTCACAATCGATCAGCCAAAATACAATGTCCAGAATATGGTTCTAGATAAGGTAAACAATATATCTCTTTACTTCACAGATCTGTTCCCATCTGGAAGTGTGACCCCGATGATAAGTGCGACGAAGAGATGTCTGCACACCGCTGCTTTTGGTAGTTGGGATTCTCGTATGTATATTAGAAGACCACTCCTTGTTACTTTAATTCTTTGTTTTAAATTATTCCAAAGGACAATTAAATGTCTTGATGTTACAGAGAGGTTGCTTTCTATCTACTCAGAAAGGCTAAATTTGTTCATTTTCTAGAAATTTCGTATAAAAGATGCAGTTAAACAATAACAAGTCTATGTCATGATTTTTAGCTCACCTGAGCACAAAGTGCTCAAGGAGAGTTATTGTGATCCTTAGTTGTCCGGCATGCGTCGTGTGTCCGTCAACATCTTCTCCTCAGTAACCAGTGGGTCTGAAACTTCACAGAAAGCATCCTCCCAATGGCCTCACCAGAATTCCTTCAAATATTTGGGATCCATGCATAATTCTGGTTTCCATGGCAACAAAATGAAAAAAACTTCTTCAATTCTTCTTCAACCTGGTTGGCAGATTTTCAAAATGTTTGTAGAAATGTTCTTTGGTGTGACCCTCTATCAGATTCCTTGAAGCCAAGTTGATTGGTTGAAAAACAAGGCCGCCAAGGGGGTCGGGGCTATTTTGCCTTATATGGCTATAGTGAAAACTTAAAAAAATTGTCAAAAGTGTCCGGCCGATTTTCAAATAATTTTGTAGAAATGTTCCTTAAGTGACCCACTATCACATTCCTTCAAGCCATGTTGATTGGTCGAAAAACATGGCCACCACAGGAAAGGGCTGTTTTGATTTGGTAGAAATGTTTCTAGGGTGACACTCTATAAGATTCCTTCAAGCCAAGTTGATTGGTCGGAAACTATGGTCGCCAGGGGGAGGGGCCTATATGGCTATAGTGAGAAGAAAAAAATCAGGTGAGCGATCCAGGGCCATCATGGCCCTCTTGTTTTGTTGTCATTTTGGAGGAGGAACTTCAATGCTTCTGAAAATAGATCTAGGAAAAACAGCAGAGGGTAAGGTTTCATCACAAATAATGTCAGTTTTACATGCTATCTGTTAGTCCTAATGTCATATATTAGCCAAAAATGGTCACTTCCAACTACATCTCATGAAACTCAACCAGGTAGAACTTGATTGAACTTGATTTTATTTTTTTGTCATTTTCCTACGACCACACAAATGGGGAGCACTTTTTCCAAAAAGCAATCTCTAGTTAAACCGTTATTTATCAATTTTTTTCACAATTTTGCAAATAATTTTTCAAAGTCGTCTGCTTGAGATTTGCTGTATGTGGCAAAGGGAGGTTAAAATGTTATTTTTCTTTCCATTCCAGAAAGTGTACATGCTCTATGGACTTTAGCGTTTGATCCAGAAATACGAAAACAGATGGTAGCAAAACAGGACCTAGGACTTGTAGAGTTACTTCAGGATATAAAACTTTCGTGCCAGTTACCGGCCATCAAAAAGGCGTGTGGGGGTGCCCTGTGGGTTATGCGTGAGGAACTAAAAGCATCTTCAAATAAGAAATACCAACAAATAGGTATGTGCAATTTTTTATACACGAGGCATACCATAACAAAGTGAAATTCTCATCCAACAACATTATTACAGAACAAACGGTATCTAAAGATATCTTTCAATTCTTAAATGGCAGCCCTTCTCGACCCAAAGATCATGAGCAGAAGTTCTAAACGTTGAAAGAGATTTTCTAAATTTACCGTAATCAACTAATGACAAACATGATTCAAATGTCCAGCAGTCTGTCTGTCCCATACGTTTTCACTTACAGATACATAGGCAGCTCTCACACTCTTGTTAATGTTTTCACAGGGCACTTCATTGAAGGCGACGAACCAGTTAAGGCTATGAAAGGTGTCCCTAAAAAGAAGAATACGGAAAAAAGCCCAAAGGGAGATGAGCGTGGTCACATTATGATCTCATACCAGTGGGCCAATCAAAAAACACTTATAAAAGTCAGAGACAAACTTCAGGCTAACGGGTTTAAGGTATGAGACTTAACCCTTTCCCTCGTGTAGACGATTTCTGACGCCTCTGCAGCAGATGGAAAACATGGTGACATAGAAGAATCTCCTTTTGTCACCATGTTTTCAACTGTATTCAATAATTGTTCTTTCAATAAGAGGGAGTTTCCAAAATGTTTTCAAAGTCGTCTGCTGTAGAGTTGCTGCATGTGGGAAAGTGTTAAAGATGTTGAAAAGAATTGAAACCACTGTTGCAAAAGCATATATTTCTCATAATCCACACATCAATTTCTTCTTTTGTTACAGCATTAATTTTACAAATATCCCCTGCTGAAGATGCGTCCAAATGTGTTTGGAAATTGGATTGATTGATTGGGTTTAATGTCGTTGTTAACATTTTCTCAGTCATATTATGGCGACCAGTTCACCTACTCATGTGTTTCCTGGTTTTCCTACACCAGTACTCCACACAACAACCTTCCTTAGCAATTGGCTGCTTTTCCACATAGACTTAGCCAATTGGTGAAAGACAAATGACGCATGTCGCATTGACTTTTGTCAAACGTCGGAAAGAAAGTTGGCTTAGCCAGGATTCTAGCTCACAACCCCTGGATTGACAGCCCGCGTTGCTACCGACTTAGTTACCGAGGCTCGGCCTGGAAATTGGAAAGGGTTAAGGCAGTATTTATCAATACCAAGCTAGTGATGAAATCTTATCAAGGAAACAGAGATCTAGATTTAGCAGCGTTTTGCATGTTCTTATCTCATTATTTGACCCGTAAACCCTATGTTGTGGGTACGTAAAAGAATTGTCTCTGTGAGATGATTCTTTTGACTACCCACATGCTAGGGATAAGTTGGATATTAACTCTTTCCCTCATACAACAATTCTGCAGCAGACGACTTTGAACGTATTTTGGAAAACATTGTGGCAAAAGGAGAAATTGCATGTTTTGTGCAATTTCTCCTTTTGTCACTATGTTTTTAAAAGCAGTCTGCTGCAGAGGTGTCAGAAAGTGTCTATATGAGGGAAAGGGTTAAGAGAGATATTGTGGGGAAAAGAGCAATCAGAACTACTGCTACATTGCTTCCCATAGATGGATCTGTTTGAGGAAATGGTTTTAGTTCAATGGTGCATTAATTTGGTCATCGCATGATTTGAGTTATCACAAGTGCACTGCAGTGTATGTTTATACAATATTAAAGTAAGAGAGTCAATGAGTTGAAACTATATTTATAGGGACATGCATGGAAATAGTTTTCTACACGTACGTAACGTACTATAGATGCATATGATGTATTTTTGGCCAGTGGCCTTTATCTACAAATTAAGGTTTTTAGCTCCACTGGCTAGAAGCCAGTCGAGCTTATGCCATGGCGAATTGTCTGTTGTGCGTGTCTGCGTCTGTGCGTTAACTTTTTCTTTAAACAACTTCTTCTCCCTAACCACTTGGCCAATTTGGTTGAAACTTTGTAGGAAGCA
>JAUELF010289661.1:0-18962 GCA_031471495.1 Clinocardium nuttallii | reverse complement strand
CGGACAGCGCAGGCTGATCTGGTCTATACATTACGCAGATGCCATTATGTTGGTTTTCTCGCGGGACGGCTCATATGTTAATGTAATTGAGGAGAAGAATTAGTATGAGCATATTTTGCTTGTTTTCTAATCCATTCATCTACTACTCTGTAATATTGCCTACATAACATTGCCTGTTTTGAAAACAGTTTATTAAATCAAAGCGAGATCATTCGATTGTGAAAAGACTGAACAGGGCAACACTAGCATATTTAACGGATATTCCTACCTGCAAAAGCACCGATGTCGTCAGTTCTAATTTGTGAAACTTCTTCGGTGATATAGTCATTAGTCCTTTCCAGCATAAGACAGAACAGCAGCAGACGACTTTGAAAACATCATAGCAATCATATGAATACCTCTCTAAAACCATACGTACGATTATAAACAGAGATGTAAGCACCATTACCCTTTCTACACAATGCAGTTTAACCTTTTCCCACCTGCAGATGCATTTTGACGCAATAGCAGCAGACGACTTTTGAAAACATTGTGGCAAAAGGTGAAATTGATGATGAGAAATTTCACCTTTGGCCACAAAGTTTTTAACTTTATTTAACAATTAATATCTTTTATGGAGATTTTTCAGGTTTTGTCACTATGTTTTCAAAGTCACCTGCTGCATATTTGATGTATGTGGGAAAGGTTTAAGGATCAATATTATTCATAATCTATATGTAAATGACCAACCTAGGGTAGCCGCATATATATACTTTAAAACGTAGCTTACAAATTTGCAATGGACCGAAGATGTCGAAACAAACACAGAAAAGGGTGTAGGTACTATTATCGTTGATAAACTAAAACCGATTGGATAGAGATTATTCAACTTATTGTTTCAAAGATTAGAATGTAATTCACTCGCCGTCTTGTGAATGGGAGGAGTCACTCGTGATACATTTAGTTTTTAAATACGCGTCTTCCACCATAATTTATGTTAAATAGTTTATGTTAACTATGGATTATTTTTCGTTTTTTTACCTACTTTGCGCATTATTTTCGGATGAGGCGTGGCCGTGGGAAAAAAGGGAGGGACACGCATGCGCAATTGTGGTGTGGAAATAACAATAATAAGTATTGTTATCACATCGGTGTAATAACAATAAATCAACGATTGTGAATTTTCTTTTACCGAGATATCCTTATATTTGATGGATGAAAATGTAATAAACAAATGTATACCAAATTCATTAACGGGAAATGATAATTTTAAATATCAATGTAATATTACATCTATTGTTATAGTTATTTCACATAACGCGTCATGATGTCAGTTATGGCATGCTGTTGAATGAGGATTCCCTATTGAAATCGGCAACTTTCTATCGAATGTACATTATCCTAAATGATATACATTCAATCTAAAAAGCCAAAGAAGAAAATTACAATTGTATATGACTTGTCTAAGAGAAAATAGGTATCATCTTAACCCACTTCCTTTGTATTTACAGGGTGCTCTCTTAGTTATCCGGACGTTGAACTTGATAAGTAATGTGTTCTTACTGAAACACTTCACACACTCCACGTGAAAATTGTCATGTTCCGTTGTTTTTACTTGAGACGATTGGCAGAACAAAATTTGTTGCGCGTTTTACTTTACTATATAAGTGACATTGATGTGTATATTAAAAGAGATGCAAAACAGTAAACTCTCTTGCGAAACATTATGATTGCAAGTACTAGTTCAAACTGTCACTTCTGAACATATAAGTTGGATCTCATTTTGAGTGATTTTGATTTTTACGGTGGCGTGGGCCGATATCATGGCTTGTAAGGCCATTAGGATTACAACGAAAATTGTCTCCGAAACACAAGGAGGCGTTGACAGAGCGCTTAAATATCTACAGGATAGTTGTCGGAGTGAATGGGTGGTGTTACAAAAGAGTGCTTTGTAGATTAATATTGTATAATTCCTTGCTGTCAGTTTTGCGGAAGTGGGTCAGTTGTCATTTTGAAATGAATCAACTTCAATTTAAGAAAGGTTGCAATTGCCCTAGCTATACGTCAAGTAATAGGTTAGCTGCCGTATTGGCGGGGTTCTGGTAACGAAATGTTAACGTAAAGATGACCGTGCCAGATGGCACTATTCAACTTAGATCGACTAGCCCAGCGATTGTTGAAGACGCTTTAAGCTTAACATACAATTGATATAATTATATATAAAAAGCACCATTGCACTACATCTAATAAAGAGTAACCCTCTTAGTTTAATTGTTTTTACACGTATTTAGTTTGAATTGACTTCGGAACAAGCTTTCGGCTTATACAAATCACGCTCGATGTCTGCTTCCTCGAGACTTAATTCGTACTCTTGCCGTTTGTGTTGGGAAATCCATCTCGCTCGACGTAATCATTACTTTGCTGTTTAAAAATCAAATCCTGTCCCCATTAGTGCATGTGTTTTCATCTCTCTGCTATGTACTCTTTCATGTTGTAGTACATTTCGGATTTCTTCCTGAATAAATAGGGAATTTTGCGAACGGTATTACATTATTAAAGAGGGTACATTTTCGATTGCCTTCCTAAAACCCGGCAGAAGTAGTAATTTCGGTTTTGCATACTTTACCTGGAGTCCTTACGAGCATACGTATTTACAGTTAGACGTAAGAGTCAAATGTTATCTTCGTTGGTTGTATTTACAAGCCTACCTCGAACAACGTGAACCGTGGAAGCACGTGACCTTTCAAAATCAACAGAAACATTGCCAATATTTACAAGTCTGGTATCGAAAGCAATTTAAAAAAATTGGATTCTTTAATATCTTGTCAAAAAATAACTGGCAATATTCGTAAATTTGCCCACCATAAATAAATGTTGAAAGCCAACATGTCGCCAGAAGCCAGAGATATTTAAGTTAAGGCATAAGATAATCTACCTTCGAGTGATTTAATTTTGCTGTTGATTCATAGTATATAGCTTATTGGTGATATCGCACTATGGTGTTTAAATGTTAAATTAGAACATGAAACTAAATATATGATCATAATGTTTATGAATCTAGAAAAGCTAAAATCAACGAATGACGATGAATTTTGCAAAACGAATTTACCGATCAGACTTAGTGAAGGCACATGCTTAATGTCCTCAATCCCAAGTTTCACAAGGAACATTTTAAAATGCCCTCGTTCATTTCCACTAATGCTTTAGACAGACAGGCACTGTGTTACCATGATAAAGAAAGAAGAAATGAAAACAACCAAGCTTCAGTCTATGACATTGCTCAACAATCAAATGAATTGCGCCATCAGGGTAACAACAATGATTAAAAAGGGCGTGCTTCTGTTCCAGCATAACTGTACCATGTTATACAATAAAGAGTGGGTTACATAAGTTGGTACAGTGTTGTTCCTTTATGTTTGTTCTATGAAGGACATTATGTATGCTTTGTTTTACTATACACCTGTTTCAAATTGCTATCTTTAGAAAAGGTCCCGATAGTCGAGCTGTAAAAACATCGATCGTAGGTTCGAATCGAAGTCTGAATTGATATAGCCGGTTTGTAAGGCGTCTTCTAATAAAAATGTTCTGACAAGACATATGACGAGTCGGTCATTGACTTCGTTCAGTTGAATTTAGATGCACATTTACACAATCATTTGCTACAGAAGTGAATGATGTTGTTGTTCAGTTTATCGTGTTTGAAATTGCCAATACAAGCAAAAGGAACAATGCTGAATAGTATTACTTTAGAAATTTCTTCTGATCATTGGATTAATTTCTGGGATATAGAGTTATGTATTTTAAGTTCGTACACAGAACTAAAGGGTATTATATCTGTATAAAAATTCACGTGTATATCTTAAATATATGTTGAAGTTCATAATACATGCCAACACAGTCATTTTAAACAATGATTTGAATTCTGAACGAGATAAAATGACGTCGCAAAACAATACGATACATACGTTTCGCTGTTACAACACAAACACCAACTTAGATTTTCGATTTTAAAAGAGACGTATACGCAATTAATACAAATATGCCAAAGCCGGTAATTTAATGAAGTCGAATCGAAGGTACCGCCTCAGTGTGACATAGTCTAGTCCGCTAATGACAAGCTGGTTATTACATGGAACTGTTTGTTTATGCGGTAGCACTATACAATCAATATGTAATTGTTATTGCAGATGCTGAGAACATAAACTATAATAAGTTATTTATGTAAAGGCATCGTATTATGCCGCAATAAACAGTGGTTTCAAAGACGGTTCCCTCTAGTATATTAACGAGTGTTGGTATAATTGTTCTAGTTTAATTAGCTGGGAATGTTTATAGACTATTGCGTCTCTATAATTCACTGATCTCCAATGACACTCGCCCACGGTCAGGCGTTTTACTTTCTTAGCTTAGGCACGTTCAAACCTGGTCGATTTGAGTAGTTTAAAGGCGTTTTCAGCAGTTTGTCTGCAATACATTGGCGACCAATTTACCTTTCTATGTGTCTTCTGTCACAACAGGACAGCATACAAGGGTCTTCCCAGAAAACTGGAAAATACGTTAACATGGATTTTTCGTAACATTAGAAAACACTATATTTCATGGAAAAAAATTCGTTTGTGGGGTGGATAGGGACAGTTTTTACACCATAAGGACATTTTTTTAATATTGTTGGCCGAGTCCCACAAGGTTATGCTACATACCAACTAACCAAGAACAAGAATTTTCAATTTTCCACATGAAAATAGATGTTTACTATATAAATATATTGAAACTGGCACCTTGGTTACCTTGCTTTTTGATTATCCAAATATTTGAACATTCGGGTCAGTAGGCCTTTGTCATCGGGTCCAAATAATGTGAACCACCTATGGAACTTTCTCATTACAAGCTGCTTCTTTTGGACAAGAAAGTGGCCTTGTTTTCCAACGGACCAGAATAATTTAAATGACATTGAGAATTGTTTTGCAAGAAGCACCTGTGATAGTGTTTAGCTCACCTGTGCACGTCCGTGCGTCGTGCGTCGTCAACATTTACCCTTATTAACAATCTACAGGCTACATTTTGCATTCGATAGTCATGAAAGTTTATCAGAACATTCATCTCAATCAAATCTTAGACAATTCCAAAATTGGGCCATATGAGGTCAAAAACGAGCTCACTAGGCCAAATTGAAGGGAAATCTTGTTAACACTCTGAGGCCACATTATCAACTTGAGCAGAATATTTGTCTTGATAATACCTAGGTCACGTTCTAGCATGGGTCATGTTGGCTCAAAATGTAGGTCACTATGTCAAATTATAGGAATATATTGTTTACATCCTGGAAGCCGCACTTTTTGTTTCAGCAGTTTGAAATTTTGTCAAAAAGTTTGTCTTAAATATATCTAGGTCAAGTTCGAATTGTATCACATTGGGTCAGAATATAGGTCATTTGTCCAAATTGAAGGGAAATCTTGTGATCTATGGAGAAGCCGCTTTTTTGGCTACATCAGCTGGAAATTCGATCAAAATGTTTATCTAAATGATATCTAGGCCAAGTTCGAATATGGGTCATGCCAGGTTAAAAACTAGGTCATTAGGCCAAATTGAAGGGAAATCTTGTAAACACTCCGGAAACTGCATTTTTAACTTGAGCATGTTGAAACTTTATCAAAATGTTTGTCTTGATGTATGTTAGACAAGTTCGAATATGGGTCATGTTGTGTCAATAAGAAGGTCACTAGGTCAAATTTAAGGAAAATTCTTTTTAACACACTATGTCACAGTTTTGCTTTAGCAGTTTGCAATTTTGTCAGAACGTTTATCTTACAGATATCTAGGTCAAGTTCGAATGTGGGTTATATTGGGTTATATTGGGGCAGAAAATAGGTCACTAGGCCAAATTGAAGGACAATTTTGTAGAATACACATTTTTTGCTACAGCAGCTTGAAATTTGATGAGAATGTTATCTAACTGATATCTAAGCCAAGTCTGAATATGACTCATATAGTGTCAAAATCTAAGTCACAATGCCAAAATGAAGGAAAATCTTGTTAACACTTTGGATGCCACATTATTTGCTTCAGCAGCTTGAAATTGTGTCAGAATATTTTTCTAAATTATATCTAGGTCAATTTCGAATACGGGTCATATTATGTCAGAAACAAGGTCAATAAAGGAAAATATTGTTAAAACTCCGGAGGCCGCATTTCTACTTTAACCAAGTTGAAACTTTATCAGAATGTTGTCTTGGTGATATCTTGTCCATGTTGGAATATTGGTCATATCAGGTAAAACAATATAGATCACTAGGTCAAATGGTGGAAAATCTTGAGGTTGCCCTCAGAATAATTTCTTGGTGTGTTTTGCATTGCAGTACATTGTATAGTTCAGGTGAGCGAACTAGGGCCATCATGGCCCTCTTGTTCTTGAAATCGGATCAGTAGCTTTAGAAGAGATGTTTTGAATGGACGAAGAACGGTAAGTGACCATACTAGCGTATATATGTGCTCTGATGAGTATATAAATAATACGCTTCATAAAAGTGTACATTGTCGTGAAGAAGGGTGCAATATAAGAAGTTGTGGATAGTGGTAAAGTATCATTCGTCAGAATAATCACACTCATATATCATTGAATATACGTTTTGAATAATTTAGTGGTATTACTTCTACTTCTTAGTAATCTTCTTTACTGAAAATGGCGAAAGGTTCAGCTATTAACTTTCATTAAACTCAATAGTTATTCCATGTACGTTCACAGGAATTATTAATTTGACTTTAACAGTGTACCTCCATTTGAGATGTCAATGCAACAGGCATGTATTCCCGCAATCGTTGTCTGTAACTTGTCTGGATATATTCATGGATTTGAACGGATGGTATAAATATGCGCTAGATGTTATTTCGCAAGATTATCCTACTCTTTGTGCAAATGGTATATAGGCTCATTAGGATATATATGTGATTCAATAAATAAAATCATAAATGGGGTGCAGTTGTAGAACGTCTGCCTCTCGTTCCAAAGGTCCCGGGTAGAATTCCTTAATGAGTGCAGTCATTGGGAATGTTACACACAAACTGTGCGTGCACGGGTTATGTCTCTAGGGAGCAGAAATCTAAATCGATTAATATAAGCGTTAAGCTTGTTTCGGAATCGATGTAAAATAAATGAATTTAAACTAAATCACAAATGTGATGTAAAAACATGTACACAATAAAGAAAGGTTTAGCTAAGATATTGATCATGTTTATATTGTCTAATATATACATATATTCAGCGCAAAAATGTGATTAATAACTCATTTAAGACATTCAATAATTTGGTTGAATTACTGTTATTGCACCGTTATATTTTTTTAAGATGAACTGCAATGACTTGATCATTTCAATTCAGCAGACACGAACAGTTAACTGGTACATTAAAACTGAGAACGATATACCTAAGAACGACTTTCGAGACGCATCCCCGGCCATAAATATATTTAATGACCTCAACAAATAGTTTGGCTGCTATTCCTTTTGTAGCACGGCTTTGATTGTTCATTATAAATTGCAATAACTGAATAATTTCTGAAACCTTACATTATTATATTTTCATCTTAATTCAGCACTCGAGAAAAAACATGGCCGATAATCGAGACACTTTCTCAGCCAGAAAAAAAACCTTTTAATTGTTCATGTTGATCTGCAATCTAGAGCTCTAGATAAGGTGCGTTTTGCATGGTCTAAATCCTTAATTTATCCGCTAATCCTATGTTGTTTGTACTCAAAAGAATCGTCTCAATGAGACAATTATTTTGAGTACAAACAACATAGGGTTTGGTTGAATAAAAAGTGAGATATTGTGAGGAAGTTGTAACCCCTACCCCCTCCCCTTCACTGGACCTCTGCTTATGTCAATTCAGTACACAAGAAAACTTAACCGATACATATTTTAGGACTAGTTTCGAGACAATAAATAGTACTAATGACTCCCTTCCTAGCCACCCTTAATTTCAGGGGCAACATTGCATATAATAAATAGCCTTTACGAATGTAACTCGACGTCATTTCTAAACTAGTATTCATGTGTATAAATCCTTTAGATGCGGCGTATGGTCAAGCTTAATGATACAATATATTTATTATTTATATATACTAAACATTATATAACTCACACTATCTTCAACGCTTTATGATGAATAATTAACAGAAAAAAGGATAATTGAGTGAGAATGTATACTACGTATAAGTTACGAACACGAGCGCAAAAAGCTAATCTTAAAACGGACATGGCAAAAGAATCAATCGCGCGGTTCGTGGCTTTCATGTATTACATTGCGAGTTTGATCATCGAGTTTTGTTATCCATCGCGAGCGATCTGGCGATAATTGGTTTAGCATGAAGTGGTCGTAACGTATGCACCGAGATAACACCTCCAGCAATTAACAGTATCCTTTATGTTGTCCCCGCTACTCATTAAGTCTGTAGCACAAATACGGCGGCAATCCTTCCCCACATACAACATATTTGCAGCCGATAACTTTGAAAACGTCTCTGCTAAAATATGGAAAATCGCCATAAATGAAAGGATATTGTTTTAAACAATGTGGCGAAAGATTGAAATTGCTCATGATTAGAAATTTCTCTTTTGGTCACAACAAGTGTCTGCGAAGCATCAATTGGGAGAGGATTAATCAAATTGCCACAATGACAACATTTTATATAACTTTCCTAGCTCAGTATTTGTACACGCGCATGGAGGCATTTGTTTGTACTTTGCGACACCATTGACCTGATCCTAACGGTTGTTCTGAAACATATAGGTCACGATACATCAAGTAATT
This sequence comes from Clinocardium nuttallii, assembly GCA_031471495.1. Classification (NCBI taxonomy): domain Eukaryota; kingdom Metazoa; phylum Mollusca; class Bivalvia; order Cardiida; family Cardiidae; genus Clinocardium; species Clinocardium nuttallii. Next base: position 10,176 of record JAUELF010289661.1, on the reverse strand, counting down.
CCTTCTTTTTCTCTATTTAAACCAACCAGTTTCAACCCTCAATTATCAGAATTTAAAGTGTCTAACAGGTGAAACATAATGTATCATTGAAAAAGATACCTCTCAGCTTTAAAATAACCCAAAGAAAACGGGTGTAATTTATTATGCGAGAAAGAATGTCACCATGCGAAGATGGTTACCGCCATATTTAACGAAAAAGGGCGTTTGGACGAAACCGGTTGTTCACATACTCTACTTTCAAGTTTAATCAATGTCAAAATACTAATACATATCAAATCAAACATTTCCAGAGCATACTTTAAATATTTCCTATGCATTTAAACTCAATGTCATATATTAAATGCATTCTGGTGAAAGCATACACTATTTCCCCAAAAAAGGTGTGTAAGAGACAATTGTACTATTATATATATAAAATCAGCAAAGCCACGGCTGTGTTTGGCGTTATTAAACAAATTAAACATATTGACCATATGCACGTCAACTATGCGCTGATGATCCTAACGTAATTTTCCAAGTGTAAACTTTACCTCCGCTTCAGAAACATCAAAAGCACTTGCAGTGTTTTTATATCATATTTGTGTTTGCTTGTAAATGGACACCACAACGTTTAAGTTTCGTACCTACATGTATTATGTCAATATAACCTGCCTTGTTCAAGTTATTTTGAACCCACGCGTTTAAATGGAAACCAAAGCCACAAGGCTCATTCTACGTTGACATGAAAACGTGATATTTTCTCCTAAAAGACGTATTACCACACATCATCTCATGACGATTGATATACAGCGAACAAGTTAAACATTGCTACTTCTGCAATACAAGTACATGGCATAGAAAACGTCATATTTAGACCTGCAAGGTCACAACACATATCGCCTTATCTGTAAAATGGCGCAAATATAATCGCGTGATCACAATTAACACTATATTGTTAACAAACAAAATGAGTGAATATAACACTGAAACATAGTAAACCATACATTTGAAGAGTATTTCGGTACAAATTATATTCATGCAGTGAGCCATGACGAAATGTCAATGATTGTTCTATAAATATGCGGCTGTTTTAATCGTAAAATCGTAATGATAATGTCCTGAGTTCGAGACGTAATGGATAACAAAACTTTTTTTTATCTTTTATCTTTTTATTTCTATGTAATTGTTTAATACGCATTGTTTGTGCTTTTCGTGATTTTCATATTTCCCTGCGTATATTATGGCATATTCACGTAAAGAGAGAACGACAGATTATAGAGTATACATCCATGGAGTCGGGGTTGCATTATAGTAAAGATGCCAAATAATAAGAAATTTGAATGATTTTTGTAAAGAAAGAATAGAAGTCCGGTGCCCATTCTATTGATTTGAAGAGAGCACAGGCCGGTGACTTTCTTGACAGGTAACAACAAAAGCACAAAACACCGAAAAGTAAAGAAACTGATGGGACACCAGGCAAAACAGTGCCTGATATAGTTGAACGGGTAAGACTTGATGATTTGGCGAAGGAGTTGTGTGGCGGACAATACAAAAACAATGCAGTCGCACAACAATGTGAAACTAACTCTACATACTATTACAACCGTGTTTGAAAAGACCGTTGGATACTCCGGTAGCAAGAGCCATCTAAGAAGAGAGCTGTGAAGCCTCAGGTTTACATACAGGCGATGTAAGACGAACAGAACGATCATATATCGTCTCCCAGAGAATCCAGTTTCTGCGGACCACACCCCAGCTTACACAGACGGAACGCACGTACATACGGCCATTCGATTACAAAGTTGCTATGTAGTCTTTTTAATGATTTTATACGAATGTATGCACCTATACAGCTATATTGTCGATATGAACAAGAATATAAGCGTGATTCTCTCGCAGCAGCTTTTTAACGTTATGAAACAATTGATAAAATAATTAAACTCAAGACTAAAAATATTCGCCAAATATAGCTGCATATACAGTAAGGTCCTTTCCGACAAAGTATGTAAACCGATATCCAAATTATTAAAAAATGATTGGTAGAAAAGAAGAAATGGTTTCATTGACTTCTCAAGAAGTTCTTTCATGCTGCTTTTTTCAGGTAACAGGATGATTATTCTACATTCGAGCGAAACTTGTTTTTAAAGCTCATTCTTAAACAGGAGTCTACCATTCATAGATTAACCAACACAAATCTAGAAATGGCTGAACGAACGACTGATTCCAAATTTATCAAGGAATTATGGTCTTGGGTTAGATAATGCTGCTTATCGGACTTTTCTATAAAAGACCGACACGCACCAACATCAACTCGGAAAGCAAATACAAAGGGTTGGCTAACTCGCCATAAAATGTATTGTCCACAAGATACGAGTAAACCCGAGCTACAAGTGCTTTACAAGCAACACAAACTGATTCCTGTTTATGTTGTAGATGAAACTTTGAGAAAGAACACGGACACATAGAACTTTGTTAACTCCCTTACCACGCCCAGTTGAACCGAATCGAGTTATCCTTAACAAACATACATGGTGATTTTTAAATAAGATACATTATGTTTTCTAATCATTTCATATCACCGTTGTTTGGCATGGGTGTCATTTAAATGCCTCTATAATGATGTTGCCCACTATATGTTTTATTTACGATCCAAAGGATACTTACAACATGATTTAGTGAATGACATTGTACATCATTCAAGTGTGTAATGTTTTATTTAAGAATTCACAGCCAGACATAACTTTTGATTTAGTTTGGAAAATTTAAAGCAGCTCATACAATGAGGTCTTAATTTACATCGGAGCTACAGAATGGCCCAGCTGTATACAGCACGTACATTCTGTGGAAGAGGAAAAGTAGGCAACAGATGTTGCAGCAGGTCGTTAGACAGTTGCATCATTTAACTGTTTTCCGATTTAGTTGTATTATACCTATTAAGAATATGAAAATAAAAAAAATAAAAATATGATATCAAGAAATGAAATAAAAAACCTTTAAACAAATATATACATTCAGTACATACAAATAGATCAAAGGTAAAAAAAATAAAAAAAATAGTGGTCAGCTTAAACGCATTGGTCAGAAATCTAAAATATTAATATCGTATCCAGCGACTTTGGCTAAGATGCTATTGACATATTTGCGGGTTTAAACCAATATATATATACATACGTTTTACTGTACCAAAGCCTTCCGAATACACAATTTACCATGTTTCCTCCAAAACATTGACTCGTTTGATCATGATTCTTCAGATGTCAAAGTCGGATTATACATTACCTGTGCATGTCGTTGAATTCCTTCCAACATTGAGTGAAAACACAGGTTTCACTTTCGTACAGATTTGTTCCACTTTCGTGGAAGCAATGGTAGAAAACTGCCGGAGCTTTTTAAGTTTAATAAGCTTAACATTATTGCAGATTATCGGAAGATCAACAAGGCACTAGCTCTAGGGACACGGTTCATGCGCAAACTGGTTTCTTTCATTGACTTTCTATTTGGGTTTTACGCCGTCCCAACATTATAACAATTATATTACGGCTACAGTTCAATTGTTCATAGGGTAAACAAACAAGTAAAAGGCTAGAAAAAATACCTTGCCCATGGGCATCCTACAATGACCATCGTATCGCGACCAGGGATCGAACGTTACGCAAGGTACTACCGAAAAGAGATATATAATCCACTTTCCTGTAAAATGATATTGTTTGACATTAGTTGCTCTGAACGAATTATTTGCAACGAGTTATGAATATATATTTTTATATTTAGACTCTTTTTCATATTCGTACTATTTTGTTTGTGCATCTTTGTATGCATATGTATGTATATATACATGTACCATGCGGTAAATTTATCGTTTTGAAAACCATGTTATACCTTTTCATCTTAAATGAAAACACTTAGAACAATATGATCAACAAAAACTTACCTTATTTACGAAGAACCATTTACGATAAAGGGTGAAAGAAACATCGCGATTAACCAAGATTGATATAAAGAAACTAGGCCGATAAAGAAAGTTGTTAAAAATCCGTTTCCTCTCGATCGATGTACCGTTTTGAAGTTTGGCACGATTTTAATTGAACAATGCAGTCGGACATGGACAATTACCTTTTATAAAGGTAGAATTGCGAACTTACAGCCTTTTATAACACGGATCGATACATATATCAGACATCGGCTGCCAGCACAATGATTTAGCAATTAAATTAACCCACTCAACTCACTGAATGCAGACGGTGACATGTATTTATATGTCTCTGGTGCAGGGAATGATTGCGCGGCGTGGTCATGCATGGGGTTTTATGATGTTTCCTTAACCTTGACCTTGACCTGAGATTGACAATAGATCAATGCTAAGAACTGTTATTATAACGATAAACTAAAAAATACCTTGCACAATATTCAGTTTCATTTTTTAAACAATAATTACATGTATGATACATTTTTAAAGGAGCATATATTGCCAATATTTTAACTTGTAATTTTAACAATTCTCGTATTTGCAACAGTACAAATATCATAATTGTTTGGAGTTTTTTTACGCCGTTTTCAACTATGTTTAAGTTATATCACGGCGTTTCCTATGTAAGTTACGAGCTATACTGATCCATTTATCCTGACACTAGCTAGTCAATTCGTTATGATAATCCCGCAACCCTGAGCGCCAAGAACGGCAGCAATTTCTACCATGTTTTAATGTCTTAGATATATCATAGTCCATAATAGTCCCTAATACTTTCATATCCGAATCGAAACCAGCTAATCAAGTATTTCCTCCTTGGGTGTACTCGCTCCACCGCTTCTGTTGGGCTGCATACATCAGCTATGATGTTTGTACGTTTTCCATTTATATATTCTAGTATTCTTAAGTTATAAGCAAACCGATCAAATAAATAAATACACTTGAATTAATTAAAAATCGTTCAAAAATGCCTCTCTAAAATATTGATATACACACACATACTGAGGACAATCAAAATGCTGTCATGTTCTTAAGAAAAAATCCTTTGAATTCATTAATCGAAAATTAGTATGCAATAAAAATTAATTGATAAGCCTTTTCAAATAGTAAATCCGTATGCTACAGTTTTTTCACAAAAGATTCCCAATCATAGAATTTCTTTATACTCTGTAAATGCTAGTACATACAATAACTGGTTGAAATAAGAAAATAAGGTATATGTCATCGATTAAAAAAAGAATATTGACCTGCCAATGACATGATCAATTTCATCAATATTGGCCGAAAAAGTAAAAAAAAAAAAATCAAATGAAAACTACAAATACTATCAAAGTAAAAAATGAAAAAAAAATCTAAAGCTGTTTTTTCAAGGTGGAAATGGTGTCACATTTAAGCCCCTAAAAAGTTAAAATCAAATAAGAAAAAAGCAATTTTCCATAAACACTTAACATCATTTAAGTTAATAAAACATACTAAAAAGAAGATAGGTCAACGTACTCCTTTTTAGAGTAAAGGGACTTTTTGTTAGCGTTTTCTTAGAAATAGAGCAGTTTTCTTTAAAAAACATACGGTGCTTCAAGGAAGAAGTCGATTTCCACGAAAAGGATTACGGTGACCTATCTTTTTTTTCCATTGTATATTGCGGCAGTCTAAACGCAGCTTACTGCCTAGGAAATCAGATCTTTGAACTGGATTAAACTCCCGTGTACATGCATACAAAGCCTAAAACATCACAGATATTTGTTTCTTGTGTATATTTGAAAATAAATATACCACATTGGTGTTTTGTACCACTTTGATACCGTCACCAAGCCTTAGGCGGCAGTAAGGAAGGAGACGTAAAATGGATGTTATCGTGATTAACACAAACAGCGGATCTAGAGACTGAATGAGAGGATTCGTGCTGTCCCGTTACATAGCCCTGTTTCTAGACAGAAGAGCTAATCCTTAAAAGATAAGATATTATTTTACGACTTTTGTGTAAGCATCGATAAAATCCATACCTTTCTCCTTATCAATTAATATATGCAAGCATTTTGTTTATGTTTACAAGTGCGAATCGGTTAGAAAACCACATTGTATTTGTGATTTTATGGTGTGAGGTGAAGATGACATAGTTAATAAATGTCATGATATTATGATAATCTATTTATATTAAAAGTATAGATAGAACAAGGGACAAGTCGTATTTTTATTTTTTGGTAAAACATTTTACCCACTATTTAGGTAGGCTAACGCATATATACCTGTTGCATTATTATCTATGAATTCGTTAACAGTGGAAAGTTTAAACCTATTTAATAACCGATAGATGCATATATACCTGTTGCACTATTATCTATGAATTCGTTACCAGTGGAAAGTTTAAACCTAATTTTTAACCGATAGATGCATATATAACTGTTGCACTATTATCTATGAATTCGTTACCAGTGGAAAGTTTAAACCTATTTTATAACCGATAGATGCATATATACCTGTTGCACTATTATCTATGAATTCGTTACCAGTGGAAAGTTTAAACCTATTTTATAACCGATAGATGCACATATACCTGTTGCACTATTATCTATGAATTCGTTACCAGTGGAAAGTTTAAACCTATTTTATAACCGATAGATGCATATACTTCCTGTTGCACTATTATCTATGAATTCGTTACCAGTGGAAAGTTTAAACCTATGTTATATATAACCGATAGATGCATATATTAGTAGGAATGTTGTGAGTATAAGGTTTTTGGTTTAAAAAGTTCGATTTTGTTTCAAATATCTAGCCACAGGCGCACGATACGACACACATACTTATAGACACATTCTACACAGTATGTTTGCAAGAGTGACATATTGTTCTGATTTAAAACGACTTTTCTTACACCAAATGACTAAATTACAGTTGAAGAATGAAATATTGTGGAGGAAAAAAGAAAATTGTTGAAACACGAACACTTCCTTAAGGTCATATTGTTTCATCGAATTTGACGCGTGCATTCTTACAAACCGATGTACACCAGGTCAGCCGATAAATGCAAGGGTTGTGACCTCGAACCCCAGCTTAGCTCTAATTCATTCCGCCGTTTGAAAATACTCGTGCCGACATGATCATTCTTCACCAATAGACTTACAGCCTATTACGAAAAGCAGTCAATTGCATTAATATTTCAGATATGTTTAGTCAAATTTAGGGATGGCAATGAATATTTGATCATATAGTCGAACATTCCAATACTATTTCATGATTCGAATATTCGATGCAAATGAGGAGTATTCTAAAGAAATATGTATATATAAATCAAATTGACGATACTACAAAATATTTATCTACGCTTTTTTTGTTACACTAAGATGCTATCTTGACGGAGTAAGGAAAACCAGGTTCCTGTCCGTTATATGGGTTACTCCGTAAGGACGACACTTCTTGTATGACGAACAGTTGAACATAATATCTTTGTCAAGGTTGATACTGTAACATAAAAAAAGGTGATAACACCATCGCTGACATAGGTTTTACTACAACCGATTAACTTTGTGCTAGGGGTGCTAAGCTTAACATTCAATAATTGTATGAGGGATGGAAGCAAGTTTTATAACACTGTTGGGTTGAGAACTAGTAAGAAAAATCCCGGTGGTACATGTAGGTTAACTGGTCGCCGTGGATCGACTGAAACGTTGCTTAAAACGGCATCGTTAAACTTCAATAAATCAATCAATAACTAAATGAATTCAAACCGCCCTTCTCTTATATGCACCATGTACCAGGCCGCGTGTTTGTCGAGTTTTGTATGAGACAATCAAAGTCCACGTTTACGGACAAAGTATTTTATATATGCCGAACAATTTACTTCAATTATGACGTTAGGATTGAAACATCAGGTTACGTTTGACCTATGTGTTTTTTTGTATTATTCATATTCTCTCTGAACATAAAATGATGTTAGTCAGATCTATTTTACCCTCCCTTTCCGACTTGCAGACATATTTTAACGCATTTGCAGCAGGCGGCATATATAAGATAATATGGCAAGAAAAGAAATTATTAGTAATGAGCTATAACATTGTTTTCCAATATAAGTTTGCAATCATATTTAATAATAACACTTTGTAGGTATATATAATGACCAAATGTGTTATGTTCTAAGTCGCCTGTTGCAGAGCTGTTGTATGAGGGAACGGGTTAATGATGCATATCCTGTGCTGGATTAGTTTTTAAGGAATGTTAAATGCCTTAGATGTTATCATAAACCAGACAGTGTGATTTATGACCGGTCTAATACCGATTATGCTAAATACATGTTCAGTACAACTTGTGTTTTAAGACCATCCACGGAAAGAGAACAATCTAGATTTTGTTAACTGGTGGTTTTTCATGTTGTTGTTTTTTTGTCGTTTTTTAAATAACAATAAACTTTATTGCGTAAAACATATATACCTGTTTAAAAGCAACATACAGTTAAACACAAATACATGAATTTCGTAAAGGAATAAAAAGAAAACATATTTCGGAAGAGCAGTCGTAATAATTGTATAATTGGATACATTTCTAAGTTCTAATTGAGTTTGCCTAATAAATAAATCTACTTAATCCGCTTATATATTTTGAATGTTTCAGATATGATATTGATGTATTTTGTATCGTTGGCCATGTGAAATAATACCGTTTCAAAGGTTTCCCCCTTAGGTCTGTGTATTGTTGACATATAAGAAGACATACACCGGCAGTGTGTCTGAAATGACTGGATCAAACCGGTTCAAACTGGTTCTTAATATTTCTCCCGGTTGTATTAAACATTTTTTAACCGGAACAGTGTGCCTGATATGGCCGGAATATAGCCTAGTGCTCACTGTCCCGGTTCAGGTCCCGGTATCTCCCAGTGAATACTACCGGGTATACCGGGATGATCCGGGACATAATTATGTTGCATTCTCATATTCCCGGAGTGATCCCGGTTTAGAAAGCTGATTGCCCCCGTTTGATCCTGGATTACCCGGTTTGACACGGTGTTTTAACGGTGTCGCGCCGGCGTGTTCTCCATATCATCCTGCAGTGACACAGGTCGTGTCCCGGTGTCAGCCAGTAAGACCATGATCGTGTTACGGCCCTGCCGGTCCAACCCGGCCAACGCCAACCGGATAGCATAGGTATATAAACTGAGATAAGCTGGTAAATGGAACTATCGTCTTTTTTGATCATGCAGAAGGGCGAACAATTTCTGGTCCATCATAGACTTAAAGGAAATTAATTAAGGCTAGTGTCGGTCTCTAAGGACCCTCCCGAGTTCAATGCAACAATATGCGACCCTGTCTGACACTCGCATATTCCAGGAACTCCGGTGCCAAATGAGTTGAGGCTAGTTTCGGCCTCAAAGGACCATCCCGAGTCCAATGCAACAGTCTGCGGTCCTGTCTGACACTCTCGCAGACTTCCAGGAACTCCGCAGCCAAATGAGTTGAGGCTAGGATCGGCCTCAAAGGACACTCCCGATTCCAATGCAACTGTCTGCGACCCTATCTCACACTCTCTATCCGTCCTTCTACATGGTCAGGAATACGATAGCACCATTTTCCCGAATATCGACCTGGCTCCAAAGTCAAATCGGTATTCGTCCTTCTACTTGATCAGAAAGACGATAGCACCATATTCTCAAACCATTGACCTGGCTCCATATTCGAATCGATATTAAAATCGGTATTCGCTCTGCTACATGGTTAGAGAAAAGATAGCAACCATTTCCCAAATATCGACCTGGCTCCATATTCAAATCGGTATTCGCTCTACTACTTTTTCAGAAAGACACTAGTATCATTTTTCCGAATATCGACCTGGCACTAAATTCAAAATTGATATTCAAATCGGTAATCGCCATTCTGAATGACCAGGAAGGTGATTGAACCATATTCGCGAATTTCGACCTTGCTCCATATTCAAATCGATATTCAAATCGGTATTCTCTCTACTACATGGTTGGAAAGACAATAGCAAGATTTTCCCGAATATCGACATGGCATCAAATTCAAATTGATATTGAAATCGGTATTCAAATCGGTATTTGCTCTACCACATGGTCAGAGAGAAGTGACGGTAACGTATACTTCAATGCGTAACAGTGTTCACGAATCTGGTTCTGGCTCTATATTCGTTTCAGCTCTAAATTTGTATCGATATTGAGTATCGATTACCGAATATCGAACTTCGTGCCAACTTTACATAAAGAAATCCGTGTCAGATAAAGA
>JAUELF010289650.1:0-10100 GCA_031471495.1 Clinocardium nuttallii | reverse complement strand
TGACCCAAGTTTCATGAAAATCCTTCAAGCCGTCTTGGAGATATGGAGCGGACACGATTTGGGACAGACGGACATACAGACAGTCGAGACATGGGTGTTGCACATCGCCTTGGTGAGGTGAACATGTGACCAAAGTTTCATGAAAATCCTTCAAACCGTCTTGGAGATATAGAGAGGACACGATTTGGAACAGACGGACAGACATCAAGTACAAAAACAATATATCTCCCCTGTATACATATAATAAATTAATCGAGTTGAAAACATGGTAACAAAAGGAGAAATTGCTCGTTTTGAGCAATTTCTTCTTTTGTCGTCATGTTTTCAAAAAGCCGAGTTGTGCAGAGGTATATGAGGTAAAGGGTTAACCATCTCAAGATCCTTTATAAGCATACAAATATCGTGCAAGCCTGTATTATTTTATGAATCGCCATAAAACTTAAGAATGTCCGTATGCCTGCTTTCCTGTGGCGTTGTTCATAATTTAGACTTTTAATGAGACATAGTATCATCTAATTACGAAATGAAATGATGCCACAATAGAAATAAACAATCTCACAGCTCTTCGCATGAAATAATTAGAATGCACATGAGCTGTGTTTGGCGATAAGGGGTCTTCTTGCATCTCCGGTTTAACATCAACACACACATCTGCAGCAGACGACTTTGAAAACATATGAACAATTTCTGTAAAATTGCGTTCTTCTTGCCAGAACTTTTTTACTAGAGGTGTCACACTGCTTCTGTTTGACGGTTAGGGTTAAATCAGCGTAATACTTGTAGGGCTGCAGTTCAATTTCCTTCAGAAAATCAAGTTTAGAATAGCATAAAGGCGGACAGTGAAGAAACTGGCGAGACTTGACGGAATGTCAACTGGCTCATCAGAGTTTTCACTGTACGCAGATGCAACAAAAACCCTAAAACTTTTTCTTTAAGGTTTACGCCGTTTTCGAAAAAAAAATCAATTATATCACGGCGACAGTTCACTTATTCATGAATCCCTGGGTAAACAAACCAGTACTAGGCTAGAAAGAGTGCATTGCCCAAGGGCACCGAACCCGGAACGCCTTGTTCTAAATCACCGACGCTAACCACTAAGCCACGGTGGATTCCTACATAAGTTGAGGATCAATAAAATTGGATTTTATTAGGGAAAGTGTTTTAGAAAACAAAACAAGAGCGCCATAAGCGAACACTAACGCTTGTCTGCATTTTTCTAAATCGAAAAAGGGATTTCTAAGTTGAAAAGGGGGCATTTCTGAATCATTATTAAGGCCAGAGTTATGTCAATTGGTATAATATACACGCATATTGTTCCTAGAAACATGTGTACCAAATTTCATTTGAAAATGTTAAACGGTTTTAAAGTTACAAGGAAACGTTTACGTTTTGTGACGACACAGTCGACGCCAAAGATATCACAATAGCCCGACTTTATTTTCTTCGAAAACCAGACAAGCTAATAAACCTATTTGTTCATAAAATGGTATATTTTATTCTGAATAACAAGCAATATCATAACAAATGTTACAGCGTAATCACACAACATCATAATTGGCTAAACAAAAAGTTATAGTAGTACACAGTATGTTTAAAATGTGAAATAAGAGGTACTTTTCTTCCTTGCTTTCTAAAAAACGGTATAAATCAACCATTTCAATCCTACAGACTGTCTTTGAGCCATCTGTAGCAGACGGAAATACTTCTACTACTACAGATTTTCCATATTTTTCCAAGGATGTTTCCTAAGTCATCTGCTGCAAAAACAAAAATTGAATTTGAGAAAGTATTAAATCAAGGAAGGAGGCTATCAGTCAATTAGTCTTCTTAAATATCCCCAACTACTTTTAATACCCCGGCCACAGTCGACTAAAGAAAAACATTTTTGTAAAATGTGATATTTCTACTTTCCCAATAATCTATCCAAATCTATATCACAGTTAACTTCAAAAAATAATTTATTCCTAACATGTTTTGAAACGGATGCGATTAAAACCATAAAAGGTAAACTATAAAGAAACAAGAGGCCTAGGAGGCTCCACTGCCATTTTGACCAATCAGCATGGCTTGAGGGAATCTCGTAGGGTGTCACCCAAGGAACATTTCTGCAAAATTATTTGAAAATCGCTCAAATAGTTTGGGAGGAGAAGATTTTTAAAGTGTTCACTAAAGCCAATATAAGACTAACAGCCTCGCCCCGTGGCAGCCCTAGTTAATCAACATGGGCTGGTTGAATCGGACTCGTCTAAGGAACATTTCTACAAAATTATTTGAAAATTAGCCGTCGGAGAAGATTTTTTAAGTTTTCACTATAAAATTATATTAAGGCAAAATAGTTTTCACTATAGCCATAAATTATAAGGCAAAATAGTTTTCACTATAGCCATATAAGGCAAAACAGCCCAGCCCCCTGGCGGCCATAGTTTTTAACCAATAAACATGGCTTGAAGGAATCTGATAGAGGGTCACCCTAGTCTACAAAATTATTTGAAAATTGACCTGACACTTTTGGAAGAGAAGATTTTTTAAGCTTTCACTTCAGCCATATTAGGCAAAAAAAGCCCCGCCCTCTGGCAGTCATGTTTTTTTACCAATCAACATGGCTTAAAGGAATCTGTTAGAGGGTCTCCCAAGGAGCATTTTTACAAAGTTATTTGAAAATTGGCCAAACACTTTCGGAGAAGAATATTTTTTAACTTTTCACTTTAAAAGGCAAAATAGCCCCCTATTCTTCAACCAATCAACTTGGTTTGAAGGAATCTGATAGAGGGTCACCCAAGGAATATTTCTAGAAAATGATCTGAAAATCAGCCCGACGCTTTCGAAGGAGAAGATTTTTAAAGTCTTCAATATTTTTTTTGTTTTAGTTGCCATGGAAACCAGAATTTTGCATGGATCCAAAAAACTTTAAGGAATTAAATTAATTTAGGAGAGGACATTGAGAGGATGCTTCCTATGAAGCTTCATCCCAATTGGCCAAGTTGTTAGGGAGGAGAAGTCGTTTGAAGCAAAAATTTATGGACAGACAGACGCAAGCACGCACAACAGACAATTCGCCATGACATAAAAGCTCCACTGGCTTTTATCCAGTGGAGTTAAAAAAGCATATATCATTTTAAGTCTTAAAAGCATAGAGCAGTCTATATCTGAATGTAGGCTAAGATGTGAATTATCTTAGTTACCAACGTTAACCCTTTCCCACACAGAGCCACTTTCCGCTGCCTCTGAAGCAGACTACTTTTTAAAAACATTTATTACTAGAGATTTTTCATATTTCCCCCCAAGATGTTTTCAAAGTCGTCTGCTGCAGATTCTTTGTATGTGGGAAAGAGGGTCAAAGGAAACTTATATCTGGATCTTACAAACTTTGCGTTTTTCTTTTGAACGTTACCTTGTTTTAACCCTTTCCCTCATATAGACGCTTTTTGACGCCTCTGCAGAAAACATCTTTTTGAAAACAGTGACAAAAGGAGAAATTACACAAAAAGTGTAATTTCTCCTTTTGACACAATGTTTTCCACTTTAAGTCATTATGTTATCCATTCAATTATAGAGATTTTCTAATTTTTGACAAAAATTGTTCTAAGTCGTCTGCTGCAGAATTGTCGTATGAGGGAAAGGATTAAGTTGTATCTGCAAATGGTGTGTACAAACGTAAATTTTTAATTATTTGAAATATAAATGTGTTAAAAGAGACACATGTGTCACCAGCTGATATGTAAGTAAACGAGAGAGAGAGAGAGAGAGTGTGACAGACAGATAGACAGACAGATTACAGAGAAGGGATATGTCTCCCTGCTATGACAGGCAACACAGAAAGCAGAGATATATAAACAAGAACAGTTAAAAATAACAAAGCAAAGCCGACTTGCTTCAGAATTTTGCTACATCCTATAGAATAGATGGATAGTTGACATTAAACGGTTCAGCAAGAGGACTGTTTGACACTGTATTACTCAATCATTACCCTTTCATTGATTTATTCAATATGAGCAATTTCACCTTTTTGTCAGAAGGTTTTCAAAAATTGTCTGCAGCAAAGGCTTCAAAAGTGGACTATTTATTTTGTGGGAAAGGATTAATTTCAGGATACAGTTCTTACTTTCAACATGATTCTTTGCAATTTTAAGATGCACTAATAAAACAAATATACATTGAGCTATGGTACAAATAAACCAATGAGCACTTTTAAACTCCCCAAAGTAAACTTTCCCACATTTTGACACATCTCCAGCAGCAGACGACTTTTGAAAAACATCGTGTCTAGAGGAGAAATGAATCATGATGAGCTACATATTCTTTAGACACGATGTTTTCAACTTAATTCAGTACTAAAACGTTCATTTACAAAATGCTGGCCTAGAAATTTTCACATCTGCTGCAGATTTGTCTTACGCGGGAAAGGGTTAAAACCTAATTAATACGGACAAAGTTAAACAATATAACCAGTGGGAAAGCGTTAAAAACCTCCGAGTGTCCATTTTTGTTTGACACGCCTCGTATGAAGAATTTATCTAATTGAGTTGTTTAAGGGAAGCATAGGCACGTCATTATCACTTAAAACCTCCGAACCTTCTGAATTCAGGGAATCATGGGACATTCTACGCTGGTTTGAGATCACACTCCTATCCAAGAAACTTTCAGGTTTTGGCGAGGACACATTGTCGTCATCCTCATCATGTTTGTCATAATCAGAATCATTTTCATTAGCGGAATTTTCCTGCAGCACATTCGAGGATGACGGGGAGATTTCTGGGAGTTCGATACTATTGACAGACAAACTTCCTGTATCTACGCTAGCGTTATCACAGTGGGAGTCTCGAAAACTTGAGGAAAACATTAGGGGTTCAGCTGTTTCATTGATGCTTTGAGATTCCGTCGAAAGGTCATCAAGAAGGCACTCCTCGTCTGACTGCGTTGCCCTTTCTGTCGCCCTAGCCCATCGTGCTGAAAGACTGTGAGATGTCAGTATATTTTCATCATCGCTATTCTCCATGATCGGAGCATCACGGTTGTTGTAACGGATATTGTTATCAGCTACATCACTATCCTCAGAGTCTGATGATGAGCTTGTTTGGCTGTAAGGTGGAAGTAATAATTCTGTGGAAGACGTTCTCTCTATATCAACATTATTACTATTGTCAGTGTTTGTCACAACTGTGTCTCCATCACCATCATTCACATTACCGTCACCGGTAATGTTTCCTAGTTCTTGATTATCCTCTCCCTGCTCACCATTATTATTAGTATCTCCGTCTTGGCCACCTTCATTTGGCTGATTATTCCGTGACCTTGACCTTCGACTTCTCCTCGTCCTGTTAGCCGCATGACGATTCCTCTCTAAGAATTCCTGCTGAACCTCGTCAAAGTTTCTCGAAGTGAGCATTGCCTCATGGTACGGAGGAGGTGCTCGTCTGCGTAACAATTCGGCGTACAGCCGACTCATGGGCGATTCATGCCGCGGTGCCCTCCTATGGTCCACGACTCTGAGAGAATACAACTTACAAGAACAGCCCATCAGTATTACTAACAATAAAGCGCAAGTCATTGATCCTGATATGGCCGCTATGATCACTCGTTTTGTGCTACCTGTAAATATAAAATAAGTAGAGCTTTAGCCCTCTCCTATGTTTAGACTCACAGAAACTTTGTGGCAAAAGGTGAAACTGCTCAAAAAGCGCAATTTTTCCTTTTGCCACAATGTTTTCTACTGTTATCTTAATGAAAGTTTCATCTATAAAAGTTTCAATATTTGGCCGCAAATACGGCTGCATTTTTGCATGGAGAAAGGGTTAGATAAGGTACAGAACTGGTGGTGTTTTGTGCAGCTTTCAACAATTTTTCAGTTAAATCACAGAGTCTCCTGGGTAAAGTACCAGTACTACTGGTACATTGCTCCTGACACAAGTGAGTCAGTAGTAATGCCCAAATCCTGAGAGCCAATGTTAATCTGTTCTAACGACTTTTAAAGTTTTTGGTAGGACATGGCAGGGGATCAAACACACAACCTCCATCAACCTTAACCCTTTCCCTCATATAGATGATTTCTGACACCTCTGCAGCTGACGGCTTTTTGAAAACATAGCAACAAAAGAAGAAATTGCACCAAACATGCAATTTCTCCTTTTGCCACAATGTTTTCCACTTTTAGTCTTAGGTTATCCATTCAAATATAGAGATTTTCTATTTTTTAAACAAAACTGTTCAAAGTCGTATGCTGCAGAATTGTTGTATGAGGGAAAGGTTTAAATAGTACTGCTGATGACCCATAAACTAAAGTTTTGTATTGCAATAGAGATATATTGTAAGAAATAGACAATTTCAGACTTTATTATTTATCTAGTCCCCTCTAAACCCTTTCCCCTCTGCAGCTGCATTTTGCAACAACATTTTCAACTTTGTTTTTCTATTTCTGCTTTTATCAAAGAATGTTAATAAAAATTGACTGCTGCATAAGGCATTTGTATGGAAGACAGTGGTGCAGTGGTAGAGCTCCATCATCTTGATCCAAATATCCCAGGTTCAAACCCTGTGATTAGCAGGTTCTGTCTTTAGAACTTGTCCACACAAACTGGGAGAGTACTGACTATGTCTCCAGGAAGAAGATATAGCATAGGATAATTATAAGCTCAAAGCTTGTTTCGTGATCGATGTCAAATCAATAATTATAAACTTTAAGGCATCTTCGTCTGTATTCAATCTGTGTTTAAAGACCACCATGGAATGGGAACAATCTGGTCTTTGTTCACAGTTGGTCTTTAAATACAGGGTCATTTATGCAGAAAATAAGTAATTTTGAAA
The DNA here is from genome assembly GCA_031471495.1 of Clinocardium nuttallii. Taxonomy (NCBI): domain Eukaryota; kingdom Metazoa; phylum Mollusca; class Bivalvia; order Cardiida; family Cardiidae; genus Clinocardium; species Clinocardium nuttallii. The sequence goes on along the minus strand of JAUELF010289650.1, from coordinate 3,299 downwards.
TTAAAAGTGTGATTGCTATAGACAGGGACTTGCTATACAAAGGTGGTCTATAGTGAGGTTTGACTTACCGCCACAGTTCCTTTCATCACTGTTGTCGCCACAATCGTCCCGCTGGTCACAGACCCACGACTCGTAGATACAGTGACTGTTGTCACACAGAAATGTACCATTGTGAGTTCCACACTGTATCGGGGCTGCAACACAACAACAGAGGTCCAGATCAGGAGGAGTATTCAGCTCATTTTCCTACAATTTCTCTCTTATTATTTAAGAAAACCCTATGATGTGGGTACTCAAAAGAATCATCTCACTGTGACACTTCTTTTGAGTACCCACAACATAGGGTTAGAGAGTCAAATAAGAATAAGGCCCTTATCTAGAGCTATGCACCAATGAACCATTTTAACACATTCCCACATACAGCAAATCAAAACAGACGACTTACAAAAATAAGAAATATCTCCATAAATGACAGGCATGAGCAATTTTACCCTTTGTCACAATGTTTTCAAAGGTTGTCTGTTGCAGAGGCGTCAGAAAGTGTCTGTATGTGGGAAAGGGTAAACCAATTCCTTATGTAGACACAATTTGATGCATCTGCTGACTTTTGAAAACATTGCAGCAAAAGGAGACAAAATGCTCATAATGGGCATCACATAAAAATGTCCCTACAGTCACATTGTTGTCCACTCTAATAAACAAGAGGGCCATGATGGCCCTGGATAGCTCACCTCATTTTTTTTTCTTTTCACTTTAGCAGTAAAAGCCCCGCCCCCCTGGTAGTTTCCTGCATTGGCTTGGCTTGAAGAAATCTGATAGAGGGTCACCTTAGGAACATTTCAGGTAAACCTTTTGAGGCAAAATACCTCCCTGGCGGCCATGTTTTTCGACCAATCAACATGGCTTCAAGGAATCTGATAGAGGGTCACCCAAGGAACATTTCTACAAAATTATTTAAAAATCGGCCTGAAACTGTCGGAGAAGAATTTTTTTTAAGTTTTCACTATAGCCATATAAGGCAAAATAGCCCTGCCCCTGGCGGCCATGATTTTAAACCAATCAACATTTCTTGAAGGAATCTAATAAAGGGTCACCCAAGAAACATTTCTACAAAATGATTTGAAAATCGGCCCGACACTTTCGGAGAAGAAGATTTTTTCACTCCTACGCACAGTGGTCTGAAAATGGCTCAAATTGAGCAAAGCTATAATTAGCTGCTTGACCATTACTCTAATTGCTTTCGACAGTGTGAAACCAATAAATTACCTAAGCAATGAATGGCTGTGTAAGAAACTGGCCGGCAGATGGTTCTGGTCTGAATAATAACGTAAGGTGCAGAGAGCTATATCTCTGGAAGAAATGCAATTAATATAAAGTGCTTTACTAAGAAAACCGTTCCAATACAATTAGTAAATAAATGCAGAGATGCAATAGTAAACATAAAACATTGATAGTTAAAGCTATAGGTAAGCTGATGCAGTGATTACCGTTTGCCAGTTTGATGCATCTGCAGCAGTCTTCTTTTGAAAATATTGTGACGAAAGATGAAATTGATTCTGATGACGAATTCCCCTTTCCTTTTTTCCACAACGTTTTCCACACTTTTCAATAGGTATACTTGTATTGATGGAAGGTGTCAACAGTTGTGCAACCTACGTGTTTTCCAAGTCGTCTGCTGCTGTTGTATGTGTGAAGGTCTAAAGATGTCCTCCGTATAGTCGTCTAAACAATGACATGTATCGCGAGGAACGTTCGTCAGTTTAACTGATATGATATCGTTGGTCTTCTATGGAAACGTATGAGGAAATGGTTACTCGACTATAGATTGGAACATCAGTAAAACATTTATTTCACACCTAAAACAAAACCACATTAGTTTTAACAACAATTTCAACCCCCTCCCCCAACAAATCTTCCCTTTTCCCATAATGTTTTCACAAGAAGTCATCCACATATGTGCCGTCCCGCGAGAACGCCAACATTATAGCATCTGCGTTATGTATTGACCAATATTAGCCTGCGCAGAATGATCCGGGACGACACATTGTTTCAGGGGTGTAGAGGTATAGAGTAATAATTTCTAAAATAGAAAATCCACAGGAAACGAAAAGTGTCTATCCGGGTAAGCATGCGCGGCCTCCTTAGGCTGATCCGGGACGATACTTTACACAGAGTCCACAATGTCGGTTTTCTCGCGGGACGACCCATGTTTAAAGGGTTTAAACTTTGCGTAAATCAGACTAAGTGTGGGGGATTACGCGCTCCTGAACTAGAGCAAGAAACCCATCAAACACTCATCCTTCATCAAGACTCGAAGGAGGCTTTGTCAACCCTTTTTAACACACATACACATACACATGAGTAGCAGACGACTTTGACATAAATCAAAGCAAAATTATTGAAACTCACTAGAAATGATAGTATTAAGTATTTAACGAAAATAGTTGAAAACGTTGTGGCAAAAGGAGGAAATAAATCACGAGCGAGTACTCTTTTTGCCACGTTGTTTTTAAAAGGTCGTCTGCTGCCAATACATCAACATGAAGGTCTGCATGTGGGGAAGAGTTAAACATCTCTGAAAGAGAACAAGATGGAAACGACATCTATTGTATCTATGATTAATGTTCCTTCATTATTTCATAAGAGGTTTCTTTCTCCAGACAGACATACCATAATGTTCCTGTATTATTTCATAAGAGGTTCCTTTCTCCAGAAAGAAATACCATAATGTTCCTGTATTATTTATTTCATAACAGGTTCCTGTCTCTAGAAAAATAAAATAAATAAAAAAGTATGTCTTTTTGTGAAACGACTGCCTCTGTAGTGTTGTGGTAGAGCGTCCGCCTCTGGTGCGGGGGGTAACGGGTTCGATTCCCGGTCGGGTCATACCAAATACTTTAAAAATGGTAGTTCCTCCTCGATGCATAGGGTTGTTGGGCTATCATAACGACGGACTGGTTAGTGCATTAAATACATTTAGCAAACGCCGTAAAATAACTTAGAAAGTGTTGAAAGCGGTGTAAAACGTCATACACACTAAACATTAAATGTATATATATACATCAGAGGTCGTTTACGCGTCTTGAAAGCTACGTTACACGAATGGTGTCTTGAAAGTTACGTTATACGAATGGTGTTTTGAAAGCTACGTTATACGAATGGTGTCTTGAAAGCTACGTTACACGAATGGTGTCTTGAAAGCTACGTTATACGAATGGTGTTTTGAAAGCTACGTTATACGAATGGTGTCTTGAAAGCTACGTTATACGAATGGTGTCTTGAAAGCTACGTTATACGAA
>JAUELF010289639.1:0-10101 GCA_031471495.1 Clinocardium nuttallii | reverse complement strand
GTCTCTACAAGGTTCTTACTTGTGAATGTTTCCTCTTTACAATCATTTACAAACAGGCTGTATACATGGTCTCTACAAGGTTCTTACCTGTGAATGTTTCCTCTTTACAAGCATATCCAAACAGGCTGTAAACATGGTCTCTACAAGGTTCTTACCTGTGAATGTTTCCTCTTTACAATCATATCCAAACAGGCTGTAAACATGGTCTCTACAAGGTTCTTACCTGTGAATGTTTCCTCTTAACAGTCTCTACAAGGTTCTTACCTGTGAATGTTTCCTCTTTACAATCATTTCCAAACAGGCTGTAAACATGGTCTCTACAGGTGCTTACCTGTGATTTTTTTCTTTTTACAATCATATCCACACAGGCTGTATACATAGCTCTACAAGGTTCTTACCTGTGAATGTTTCCTCTTTACAATCATATCAACAGAGGCTGTATACATGGTCTCTACAAGGTTCTTACCTGTGAATGTTTCCTCTTTAAAGTCTCTACACGGTTCTTACCTGTGAATGTTCTTCCTTACAATCATTTCCACACAGGCTGTATTGTATACATCAAAATATAATTAAAACAGGCATACAACCTATGTCTCTATGTTACCTGTGAATGTTTCCTCTTTACAATCATATCCACACAGGCTGTATACATGGTCTCCACAAGGTTCTTTAAAACTGGCACATTCACTTCATGCTTGGCACTCTGAAAATTACAATTAAGACTGGAATGAACTATTTTTTATTTTGTATAATGGACCTGCATTTCAATTTAAAAATCTTAAACATTCTTAAGTATCGTTATCGATATATAATTCTAATCACACCTATTTTTACTTTAATATTGATAATTGTAAATGTGACCATGAAATTATTTCTAATCATTGCAGTTTTTCTTCAATACTGATAACTTTTAAAGAGACCATGAAATTATATGTATTTGTTTTGTATAATAAGATGCATGTTCAGGTAAAGTAATAAAACTATGTCTATTCATTGTAGCACATGAAAATGTAGTTAACATAAGTGGTGAAATATTTTTTGCTTTTTGATACATATCTTTGCATCAGATAACTTTGTGAAAAAAGAAATTTCTCAAAGGGAGCAAATTCTATTTTCTTTATTCTAAAGGTTTTATCTCTGTATCAAAACTAACTTTCCATTTTCTATATAAGGTTTTTTCCTCTTGATGTTTTCAAAGTAACCATTTAAAAAAATATCACATTTTTTATATTTCTTTTAACATTAGAAAATTAACTTGGAAGCTAAGCTTTGCAATTCTTTAAGACAAGGATGGTTGCAGAAACACATGACCTTGTGTTTCCTGGCAGTAAGTCAGTAAGTAAAAGGACGATGGACAGACAGATGTTGGGGAAGCCAACACAAAAACTATCTAGTTTACAGTCCACCTGCACATATTTTCACTTTTCAAAATGTCTAACCACCATTTCCCTTCCTCGGACCTCCTATACTTACAGCAGCCACTGGTAGGAGTATCTCTACAAACAAACTGGCCAGTGCATGTTTGATATCTCTGTCCTTGACCTCTAAAAAGTAGTGACCAAGGTCATGCAAAAACTGGACACACTGCTCAAAATCTTCTATCGGGTGCATCTGAAATAAAAAGAGTATCTTTTTTTCCCATATGCATGTATTGCTTTTGCAGCAGACAACTTTTGAAAACAAAACTCAATTTAATCATTATATTATCATATGTAGTAATTTTCCATCTTGTCTACTGCAGATTTGCTGTATGCAGGAAAGTGTTTATATTGTCAAAATTAGTCATACAACAAAACACCATTGTTGAGTATTTTTGGAAGAAACAACATGGAAACAGCATTTAAAATATCAATCAACTGTCAACACTTAGCTCAAATAGTGCTCACTCTTTCCCACATACAAAAAAACTGCATATGTCTGGGCAATGGTACAAATTAAAGCATAATTATTTAATCTCTTGGTTTGAGAAATTTCTTCTTGTGTCGCAATGTTTCCAAAAGTTGTTTGCTACAGAGGCGTCAGTAAGGAAAGGGCTAAGAACCTGCAATCTCATAGGCTATTTTCAGGATCTTCAATGCATATACAAACTTAACTTTAATTTCTTAATTGCATTGAAAACAGAGTTAACAAAAAGTGGACTAATATTGATACAGGTTTACATGTCAAAGCACCCACTTACCCAATCTCATTTAAACCAAAACAAAATACTTTGCTGTACATACATTGGAATTGACGACAACATATGAAAGCTCATCCTAAATTTACCATTTTCACTTAAACATGACCAGGTGCTTGGTTTTTGTAGGCTAATGAAATTGCATATTACACCCAATACTTGGTTTTATACAATCTTCTCTATCTCCTTTAATTATATAGGTTAATTCCCCTGTTATATTCCCAACGATTTTGTAGGTGACAATTAGATTGACTGATGTAAAGGTCAATCCGAGAAGACCTTTATGAGGCAGTCATCAGATCTATTTACAAGCCAGAGAAGTTTGGGCTTGTTTTGATGAGATTGGCACTTACCTTGACTCTAAAGAATTTCAGTCCCATTAACAGACTGATGATACTCTGTGCCGTGTATGGGGTCTGGTCTCGTAACTTCAACTCCCTCAACTCTAACAAGAATGTCTTTCTTACAGGGGCAAATCTGTAAAACATAACATATCCAAGTTACACTAAGTCTTTCAAAAACATCAGACATTAAGATTTCAAGTATGGAGACTTAACATCGCATGTGTGTGAACTAGATAAAAAAGTGGTTTAAACATTTTCACACATACAGAAAATCTGCAGCAGAGGTGATAATCTCTCTAAATAAAAGTACATTTTCAAAATATTGTAAAAACATTGTGACGAAGGTTGCCTGCTGCAAATGTGTCTTCAAGTGGGAAAAGGTTAATAGAATCTTTATGTTATCTGAGAAACAAACAATTGACTAACTCGATATAAAACTGACCTTGCAAGTGATAAAACTGACACTTGCAAGTGATAAAACTGACCTTGCAAGTGATAAAACTGACCTTGCAAGTGATAAAACTGAGGATAAAACTGACCTTGCAAGTGATAAAACTCCAATGACCTCTGCATAAAGGTCAGCAATGATGTTAATATTTGCAGCATTTGGATTGGTCTGTAATCTGAAAACAAATAAAATACATTGGATTATATAGTTCATGCATTGGATCCAATCTAACTTTCTGATACAAAAAGGTTCTTATTACCGATGTATAGTGAAGTAAATATTGCAATATCATTGTAAGGCTGGAAAGGACATTTATAGTTTTTCTGTAATTGTTAGAACATGTTTGTTTATAATAGATGAATATCATATTAACCCTGCCCCACATACAAAACATCTGTAACAGACAACTTTGAAAACATCAGATTAAAGATTTCTACCTTTGCCACAATGATTTGAAAAGTTGTCTTCTACAGGTGTCAGAAAGTATTTTTATATGTGGGAAAGGGTTGCGACATATCAACTTGTAACTTATCAAAATAAGGAAGCTGGGAATATTAATTATCCTAAACTATAACTATCACTGAAGATGATAAATACCCCCAAAACAGCACCTTGACTCACCAACAACTTAATAAGTAAAAGAGCCATAACTCTTGTAAAATAACATGCAATTGTAAGACCTTTATGATCTGCACATCTCCTCTTGGTATAGAAGCTTCATGTCATGTAAAATTTTATTGAATTCCACCCAGTGGTTGGTAATAAATGGGCCGGACAAAATATGGCTTAATGGCTCAGTGACTCCTATATACCCCTCCCATCAAAGTTTTTGGGGTAAAATAATAAAATCCCAGTCAAATTTCATCACAAACACTATGGGGTAACTTTTCTGAATTTTTTTTGCAGTGGAATAATTTCTACAAAGAATATTGAAATTATCCAGATCCATTGAAAAACATGGCCACCAGGGGGTGCTGCTTCTTTTCCTTTAACTAAGGTTTAATGCTGAATTATCTATATGAATCCTTCCTTTTATTCTCACAATGTATCATTTTGCTCCAAAATAAAGTCAGTTATTGGCATTGCTCAGAGGGCCATGATGGCCCTAGCTCGCTCACCTAAATTATGCAATGTACTGCAATGCAACACACATCAAGACAACTATTCTGAATGCAACCTCCAGTGTTAACAAGACAACATTGTGACAAAGTTTCAACTTGCTCAAAGTGAAAATGCGACCTCCGGAGTTTGAACAATATTTTTCTTTTTTTACCTAGTTTCTGACCTAATAAGACCCATATTCGACCTTGACCTAGATATAATTCAGAAAAACATTCTGACAAAATTTTAAGCTGCTGAAGCAAAAATGTGGTATCTAGTATGTAAACAAGATTTTCCTTCAATTTGGCTTAGTGACCTAGTTTTTTTTTACCTTACAAGACCCATATCGAACTTGGCTATGATATCATCAACATTCTGATCAAATGTCAAGCTGCTGTGGCAAATAATGTGTCTTCTCAAGGTTAAAAAGGTGTCCCTTCAATTTGGCTTAGTGACCTTGTTCTGAACCAATATGACCCATATTCGAACTTGACCTAGATATCTTTAAGACAAACATTCTGATAAAGTTTCAACATGCAGTTGAAAATGTCGCATCTAGAATGTTAACAAGATTTCCCTTCAATTTGACCTTGTGACCTTGTTTTTGACCTCATATGGTCCAGTTTCAAACTTATCCAAGACTTGATGTAGATGAAAGTTCTGATAAACTTTCATGAAGATTGGATGCAAATTTAGCCTGTAGAGTGTTAACAGGGGAAAATGTTGACGACACACAACGCAGGATGGACGGATGCCGGACAAAATGTGATCACAATAGCTCAACTTGCACGTATGCACAGGTAAGCTAGAAAGAGGACCATGATGGTCCTTTATTGCTCACCTTATTCTTACTCTATACGTATAAGGAAAACAAGCCCCCTCTTTCTAGTTACAATGCTTTTCAATGGGCCTTTCCCACATATAGAGGCTTTCTACTGCCTCTACAGACTTTAGAAAACAATGTGGCAAAAGGAGAAATTATTCAAGTTTTTCAATGTATTGGATTAATTTGAGCAATCTTAATAGATGGTCATACATGTACAAGGAACATTTGGTCCCATTTTTTTTTCAAATCAGACCAGTACTTATGGTAAAGAAGATATTAAAGTTTTGTCATTTTTCCATTTTTATGATGCCTCAGCAACCACAATTCTACATAGAAAGTAATTAAATTCTTTGAACAGCACCTAGGTAACATACCAGGCTGTGAAATTATTTTAAAATTGGTCCACTGATTTAGAAGAAGTTGTTTGTTGGAAAATGTGAGCAGACAGATAACGATGGACAGTGAGAGGTCACAATAGTCCACCCTGCCGTTTGTGCTCAGTGGTCTCTGAAAGCAGCGTTTAAAGCACATTGGAATGTATTTTTAATGCAAAAGAAGCTGTTTAAATTGCAAAATAAGCAAATTGTGTATCTACGACACTCTATCTATTCCCTGTGGCTGAAAAAGCTTGAGGTCTACAGTTAGCAACAAGCCATTATATCTTGTAAAAGTATAGGACATCTATCTCCTCCCATTGACAGTTGTTTCCCACATACTGATGTTTGTGCTGCAAAGAGCATTTAAAAACATCATGGCAAACAGAATAGTGGCTCTCAATGGGCAATTTCTTCTTTTGCCACACCAAGTTTTCAACTCTTTCAAATAATTATTCTTTCTTTTGTAAACGTTTGTCATACATTTATCTAGAAATATCAATAATATTTAAAGCAACTCTTCTAGTTTAGCAAAGAAAATAATATAATATGTCTAATTCTAAGAAAGTCTCAACAGAAATTTGAAAAAAAATTAAAGCTCCAGCTTGAACTTTCAGACAAGAGGGCCATGCTGGCCCTTTATCGCTCACCTGATTTAATTTTTTTTCTCTTTTCATGTAAGGAAAGAAAGCAACCGCCTGGTGGCCATGTTTTTCAACGGTTCAGAATAAATTGAACAAACTTGGCAGAGGGTCAAACAAGGAACATTTGTGCCAAACTATTTTCAAATTTGTGTTAAATTGTCTTTAAATCTGGCAAGTACTTTTGAACAAGAAGTTTTTTAAAGTTTTAACAATGCACATATAAGGAAAACAAGCCATGTTTTTCAATGTTTTTCAACAAATCGGAAATATTTGAACAATCTTGGTAGAGGGTGCTGAAAGGACTATTTGTGCAAAATAATTTTCAAATCGGGCCAGTACATTTGGACAAGAAGATTTTTAGAGTTTTAACAATGAACATATAAGGAAAATAAACTCCGCCCCTGATGGCCATGTTTTTCAACAGATCGGAATTATTTGAACAATCTTGGTAGAGGGTGCCCCAAGGAATATTTGTGCAAAATAATTTTCAAACGGGCCAGTACTTTTGGACAAGAAGATTTTTAAAGTTTTGGCAATTTTCCTCTTTTCTAATGCCGCAGTAACCAAAGATCTACTTGGAATTAAATTCTTTGAACAACTTTGAAAGGGAACCACCCAAGGAACATACCTGTGAAGACGGACGTACAGATGACGACGGACATTGAGTTATCACAAAAAAGCTCACCTTGCGTGCTTAGGTGAGCTAAAAACAAGAGGGCCATGATTGCCCTGGATCGTTCACCTGAACTAAGCAATGAGATTTTTCTTGCCAACCACATTGAATTACTTTGCAGTCAGGTAAGCTAAAACAAGAGATCTAAGAGGACCAGTACATCTCAACTGTTACAAGGATAAATAACCCAAACAAATATCGTCAATCATTTGTCAAATAAATATTTCTGAGGTGAACTGAAAGAAAGTCACCCAGTCTTGTCATACAATGCTCTGCTGAAAATATCATTTGTTTATCTTCATTAAATTTCATTAAATACTTTATTTTATATTCCAATTCTGCTTTGAAAACACTTTATGGGAAAAATTGTCATTGGAAAATTGCTGCTTTACTTTTTGAAATAGGATTGAAACATTAAAGGTATACGGAGAAATTAAAATTTCAATATTTCCATAGTCCTAGAGGTATAAGGAACCTCCACAATAACAATGTAGCAAAGGTTTTCCAATCTATAAAATGATGTATTTTGATGACTTTTGAAAACATTGTGACAAATGAAAAATTTGCTCATGATGATGGGTTTTTTTAACTTTATTTAATAATACTTTCATTTCTCGAGATGTTGATGAATTAAGCTTACATTTTAAAGTTTTCTGCTGCCGATTTGTTTTATGTGGAAAAGGTTAGTCTACAAACAATAACTGTGGTGAATGACTTGAATAATATGGTATAAAGATAGTGAGAAAAAAACACATTTTTAATTTGTTAGTATTTAGCCATTAAATGTCAATAACAAATGAAAGCATACCCTGATTTGCAAAATTGTCAATCACCTGTCTTAACCCTTTCCCACGTACAACATATTTCAGCAGACAACTTTGAAAACATTTGGGAAAAAGATAAAATCTCTATAAATGCATGTATCATTATTGAAAATAGTTGAAAAACCTTATGAGCAATATCTCTATTTACAACAATGTTTTGAAGAGTTGTATGCTACAGATGTGTTAAAGTTCATCTGAAAGTGGGTTAAAATATGGTCATTTTTCAGGAATATTTTGAACAGAAATGACCCCAAACTAATTCTAGGTTAATGAAAACTAATTTTATTTCTTCAGGAAATTGTATGATAAAGAGTCATGGTTTGAAAGCGAGTCGAGTTTTAAATTTGTTAGAAATCCTCATTTCTAGGTATGGAGTTTTTTAAACAATGATTATTTCTCTACTTAACGAAACCGGTAACCCTTTCCCACATGCAGCAAATCTCAAGCAGACGACTTTGAAAACATCTTAGAAAAAATGTGATTAGTCTCAATAAATGAAAATCTAATTATTAAACAAAGATATGAAAACTTTGTGGCAAAAGGAGAAATTGCTCACCATGAGCAATTTCTCTTTTGCCACAATGTACAAAAAAGCCGTCCGCTGCAATTGCATCAAAATGTGTCTGTAGATGGGAAAGTGTTCAGTAGAGCTAAAAATAAGTGTTGGAAGAAACACATGACTGTGTAGCCTGCCAATATGTTAAACTTATTTATTCTACATCAATGGCGAAAAAAGCTTTAAGCTTATATTAATCACACTCGATGTCTGATTCCTGGAGACATAACCAGTACTCACACCGTTTGCGTGGAAAAATACCAAAGGCAGAACCCACTCATCACAGGATTGTAACCAGGGAACATTGGTATGAGAGGCCGACACTTTACCATTGCACCACTGCCAATTTGTTGGGAAAGCTTGACAGATAGAGAAGCGATTCATATGTGTCTCCCAGCCAAGACAGCAGACATAATAAACCCTTTCCAACATACAACAATCTTGCAGCAGAAGTTATTGATAACATCTTTGCATAAGGAAATCCCTATAAGTTTAAGTTTTATTATTGACATTAGTTAAAACATGGTGGCAAAAGGGGAAATTGCTTGTTCACAAACAGTTTCTACATTTTTCACATTGTTTTTAATATCCAACTGCTGCAGAGGCATCAGAAACCATGAAAGTAAGGGTTAAATATCTAGCTTATCTGGAAAATACTAGGAAAAACATTTGATGCAGATTCAAACCCTCACTAGGGGCGATTTCTCTTTTAACCCTTTCCCACCAATGACCTGCAGATGCAATAGCAGCAAACGTTGTGGTCAAAGATGAATTTGCTCATGACAAGCAGTTTCTCCTTTGGCCACAATGTTTTCAACTTTATTCAAGAATAAAGCTATCTTTTATGGAGATTTTTCAAAGTCGTCTGCCGCAGATTTGCTGTAAGTGGGAAAAGGTTAACCACAATATTTTCTTGAAAGTTGTCTGCTGCTTAAACTGACAATAGTTGTATATATCGGGTAAAGGGTATATTGCCCGTATCTAAATAATCAGCCCAGAAATAACTTACCTTTTATCACTTTCTGTCCCATACCTGATAGAAATTTTAAATCAACAATCATATTCTAAATCTTTTCTCATTCCTTTCCCTCATATAGAGACGCTTTCTGACACCTCTGCAGCAGACGTTTTTTTGAAAACATAGTGACAAAAGAAGAAATTTCTCCTTTTGCCTCGATGTTTTCCACTTTTTGTCATAGGTCATCCATTCAATTATAGAGATATTTTGACAAAATATGTTCAAAGTCGTCTGCTGCAGAATTGTTGTATGAGAGAAAGGGTTAACATCATGCATCGTCAGAGATCTAGATAGGGCGGAGTAAACTGGTCTTTTCCCAACATTTGCTCTTTTAGTAATCAACCAACCCTAACCGGTAGGTGCATACATGTACTCAAAAGATTGTCTCAGTTGGACTTTGTTTGAGTACGCTAACAATAGGGGTTACCCATTTCCCACATGAAGACGCTTTTCGACGCCTCTTCAGCAGAGGACTTTTGAAAACTTTGTGTATAATTGCTCATGATGATCAATTTCCCATTTTGCATTTTTTCCAGAAATTACCCTTTTTAGGATTTCAAAATGTTTGCCCAGATGTGTGGGAAAGAGCATATGTTAAAATAAGGGATTTAGAACATGTACTACACACCAAATGTAGAGATCTGATTGAAAATTATATATTAAGACCGTTGATACATATAGAAGTCATGCATAGTGTTTGATTTTAGTGAACATTCAATGTGGGAAATATATATTATATATGTATAATAACAAGGGGTGTTTGTCAAACATTGTGCTCCCCCTTCTTGTGTTCAAGATCACTGTGACCTTGACCTTCAAAAGAATGACAACAAAATTTAAAAGGGTCATCATCTGGTCGTGCCGAACCTTAACTTGGGTACTGTAGGTACTGTAGATCTATGCAATTTCAAAGTTATTAGCTAAGTTATGGTCTACTAATGGAAAGATATGTGCAATGCAATATACCTCTTGAAGGAGGGCTGTTATAAAGATGAATGGATCTTTTTTTCTAAACTGCTTTGTATTGAGCTGAGGAAAATTTTAAACAAGAGGGCCATGATGGCCCTGGATCGCTCACCTGAGTGTTAACAAGATATTCCTTAAATTTGACCTAGTG
>JAUELF010289628.1:0-10101 GCA_031471495.1 Clinocardium nuttallii | reverse complement strand
CTTTTGTCACTATGTTTTCAAAAAGCCGTCTGCTGCAGAGGCATCAGAAAGCATCTATATGAAGGAAAGGGTTAATCATTGAGGAGAGTTTTTTTCAAACGTCGGACGCAGCGGCGTCAGAAAGCATCTGTATTATGAGAAGGCGTTAAAAGCCCCTTACAATATGCATTCTTTCTTATATCTGTTTTAATAAAAGATCATTTGCCTTTGACTTGGAACAGTTTGGTTTTTGATAGCTTTCATATTTTCCCCCTCATACGGGTGCTTTTTGATACCGCAGCAACAGGCGACGTCTGTAAAAAACATTTTGACGAAATGAGGAATTGCTCCTTTAGCAACAATGTTTTCAACTCTACTTTATTTAATATTACTATTCTTTCTTTTGAAGTGATTTTCTTCTTTACTTTTGCCTAACCGTTTTCAAAGACGTCTGTTGCAGATTTGTTGTATGTGGGAAAGGGTTAAAGTTTGATTCCTTTCCCCATTTAATACCTTTCGTATACTTCTCTTTTGATCCAATGTATTTGTATATATATATTGACATTAAAGTTTTGGGATCATATTTTCTTCTTTTGTAATAATTGAAGTTTTTTATTAATACATTTTTTTCTAGTAATATATACTGCTTTGGATATTAACATTTTATTGCATGTTTATATCATTGTTTATCAGTTTCCATGGTAACATTAATTCAGACTTTGTCATTTTATAATAAAGAACATTTTACCAGAAGTATGGATTTTAAATTTTCTCCACTAGGCTTTTTTTATCCGACAAGCCTGTTCCAGGTACAAATGACTCCTGATGTTCCTGCCTCATCTGGATAGGTCATGTATAATTATCGAATAAGAGTGTGAAATGGTATGAGTTTCGCCTTTTACCATAATGTTATCAAAAGTCATCAGTAGTATATGCCTAAAATGTAGTCTTTAATTTGGGTTGCTTAACCTTTTCCCACATATAAACGCTTTCTGACGTCTCTGCAGCAGTCGACATTTGAAAACATTTTGACAAAAGAAGAAATTGCTCAATTTCTGCTTTTGTCACAATGTTTTCATTTTTTACCAGTAAATATAACCTCATTTATATGTTTCCAAAGTCGTCTGCAGATTTGTTGTATGTGGGAAAGGGGGTTTATAATATATTGTCAACAAAATGAGAACAGAGGTTCATAAAGATTTTTCCTTTTCACACTTTGTCTTTGTGTTAGACATTGGGATCCTTTGCTCATTTGATTATTACAGTATCCAAGTTTCCAATGTTTTAACCCTTTCCAACATACAACAAATCTGCAGCGGACGACTCGATAATATCTAGGCTAAAGCACAGAAATGCCTTCTTATATGAAAGGACACAATAATTGAATAGAGTTGGTAAATGGTGACGAAAGGAGAAATTGCTTGTTTTGGGCAATTTCTTCTTTTGTTGCCATGTTTTATAAAGACGTCTGCTGCAGAGGCGTCAGAAAGTTTCTGTATGAGGGAAAAGGTTAATTAAAGGTAGGAATGTCGGTGTCACCTGTACCATGGAAAGCTTAATAGAAATTGGTGAGAAGAACAATTCTAGTTTTGTTTTTCAATGGCTTCTCTTTTACTATTTAGATATGGATTTATTATGAATCAACAACATTATATTTTACTAGGTTTTAAAAGAAAGCTGTATTGTATGTTACTACATGTAGTTTTAAATCAATGGCCAAATCCAGTTTATTTTAAAATGTGCGGTAAAACTCTCACTTTCAGTTTTACTCTTTTGATATCTTCTTAAATGCACCTTCACTGTCTTTATTTTCCCCCAATTTTTTTTTTTAAACTTGCAAACTATTTCTTACCTGATATGCTTGTAAATGAGTATTTAGAATCAAAGTCACCTGATCCGGATCCAAGTCATGATTTCCCAATCACAGCTTGGCCATCCATCATTCTTTCCACTGATTGACAAAAGTCATTGCAACCAACATTTATTGTGAAAAGGTAGCCAGTAGCCTAGGAAGAGTGTTGTTTGGAGTTCCTTTGCATCTGTTTGAGTTCTTATACCCATTCAATGCATATGAATAATTCTATGCATATCTGCTACATTTTTTATGAAATGGACAAGAAGCCATGAACTGTATCATATTTATATCAGTTGACTGAACAATATTATAGCTATCTTCGTCTGTATTGAAACAACAGTTAGTGTAGAAATTTTCCTCTAAAAATCTTTGCCCTTTCCCACATACAACAAATCTGCACCAGACAACTTCGAAATTATCTACGCAAAAAAGATGTATTGTCTATTTAAATGAAAAAATAAATTATTAAATAGAGTTGAGAAAGTTGTGGCATAGGGAGAAATTGCTCATCATGATCCATTTCTTCTTTTACCACAATGTTTTTGAAAGTTGTCCCGCTGCAAATTCGACAGAATTTGGTTGCACGAAGACACAAAGGGGTATCGGAGGAAACATTGACATATTGTTTCCATTGTTGTTTATTGTTTTCATTATTTTTTTTGATTGATCATGTTGTTTTACATTGCAATTTATTGTTATATCCGAATGTGTTCATTTTGTTAGTAGTTAAAAGCCTGTCTTCCTCATAGTCTATACCAGAATGAATGGTGATGTCATATATTTTAAATATAAACATTCTTTGAGTTTTTATTCAAACAGGTACATTACTATACAAACACATAAACCCTTTCCCACATACAACAAATCTGCAGCAGATGACTGTAAAAATGTCCACTCAAAAATATGGAAAATCTCTGTAAATGTAGATATTATTACTGAAAAAAATGGAAATGTTGTGGCAAAAGGAGAAATTGCTTGGTTCGAGCAATTTTACCTTTGTCACAATGTTTTCAAAAGTTGTTTGCTGCAGATGTGTCAAAATGCGTCTACATGTGGGATGGGGTTCAGATATATATTATGTACATTTGAGAACCCAGAAAAATTAGACTTGGGTTTTTTCCCCATCAAATCAATGTTCAGTACAACCTGCAAATCTGCACTGTTTGCCAATAAATTTATATATATATTAAAAAAAAAAATCTCAAATAAATATGGACATGCAGATAGCTATATTTTTTGTGTTCGAGGGTGGTTCGTCTATGAGGGGGATGGGGTGGAAGATGCACTGGTGACCAGACCAAGCCCCTTTTATTCCATAGTTTTGCATTTTATAATATAATGGGTAGAATTTGAAATGCGTTTGTTTATTTTAACTGTGTAAAGGCATTTGGAGTAAAAAGAGGGCAGGAGTTTTATAATTATAGGTAGTTACTCATTCTAGTCTTTATCAGTGCTCTGTTGATCATTTCTGTATGATTTTGAATTTTATTTCAACCCTTTCCCTCATACGACAATTCTGCAGCAGACGACTTTGAACATATTTTGTCAAAAAAATGGAGGATCTCTATAATTGAATGGATATGATTACCTATGACTAAAAGTGGAAAACATTGTGGCAAAAGGAGAAATTGCACGTTTTGTGCAATTTCTCCTTTTGTCACTATGTTTTCAAAAAGCCCTTTGCTGCAGAGGCATCGGAAACCGTCTATATGAGGGAAAGGTTTAAACTCTATACCCTTCCCAAATTGCAAACGCATGCAGCATGACAACTTTTTTGAAACATTGTGGCAAGAGCAGAAATTATTGTGACGAAAGGAAACATTTCTCATAATGAGCAATTCTTCCTTTTTACACTAAATGAAAATTATTATTTAAGACGGATGCATAGAGATTTTTCATATTTTTTTTAGAGCTTTCTAAGTCAGCTGCAGCCGATTTGTTGTATGTTGGAAAGGGTTAAGATTTTGAATTTTTTTTTTTTTTTTTTTTACTGTGTATACTGTAAAACTGAAGTGTTCCGATTCCGCTGGTATACCCTCATACCTGGCTAATGTAATGGGGAACTTCCAAACTCATGTGCAATATTAAACAAACAAAAATGGAAAATTGCTGGAATGTAAACAATGACGATGAGAATTCTGATTACTCAAACAGGCAATAAGAACTTCTGCTTCATTGTTTTCATGATCTGTACAAAGTAGCAGATATGTTATATACCATTTCCTGATCAGTCATTTCTTGAAATTTCAATAGAAAAATATAAGTCTTTTGCAATATTTAGAATGAATATAATTGTAAGCCAGATTATGGTAGCCAAAAACTGTGGATGACGGAACAAGTTCGTTTATTGACCCTTTCCCACATGCAGATGCATTTCGATGTGTTAGGTAACTTTTACAACAATTGTGGAAAAGAGAAATTCCTCATACCTATGATAAATTTCACCTCTTGCCATATTTGTTTTTATAAATTTGTGACATAAAGTTACTTAATAGAGCAATTTTCCATATTTTTGCTGAAATGATTTAAGCTGCAGATTTGTTGTATGTGAGAAAGGGTTGAATTAGTGATGTTGTTTTGAAATGGTCTATTTAGGTACCGGTATGTGGTTGTAAGGAAATGGATAGATACATGCTTTTGATAGATAAAATGTTTGAAACAGGTGTATTTGTAATTTAAATAGCTAGATCTATTATAAGAATTTTGTTAAGCTTTTTGTTGACTGTTTTGCTGTCTTAGAAGAACTTATATAATATGTTAAGGATACAAATTAAATTTTGGACATATATCTAAGGGGCTCCAGCTTGGACTTTAGCCCTTTTTCCCAACTTGCAGACTCATTTTAATGTATCTGCAACAGACAACTTATGAAAATATTGCAACAAAAGGAGTATTTGTTCAAGATGAGTTCTGACAGAGTGTAGTTCATTCCCATAATCAGGAAATGATGAAGGGATTATTTTTGTAAGTTTCTTAAGAGATAGGGCAATAATAGGCTAGTTAATTGTATACTTACATCATAAATGTTTATGGCAATACAATGATGAATTAATTCCAGCAGTTGTTGCAGTCATTTTGAATCTCTAGTATTCACTTTTTGTTTCTCCTGTTCCCTTCTATTTGCAATATTATTCATGGGTTTTCCATTTTAATGCTCCATTTTGACATGTCCTCTTAATTGTTACCTTTGTAACTTACCCTACATGATGCAACTTTTTAGTGGATATTGCAGCCCCGGCAACATCAAAAATGGGTTTGTGTGTAATTGGCGTTTTTGGAAAAGGAAGCAATTTCTACTTTCAACTCTATCAAAGAGCTGACAACAGGTTCACCATTGCCATTTCAAATTACATGTATAGTCTGTGTTCACCCTTTCCCTCATATGACAATTCTGCAGCAGAAGACTGAACTGAACAAAAAATAGAAAATCACACTATAATTGACTATGACAAGTGGAAAACATTGAGGGCAAAAGGAGAAATTGCTCGTTTTGAGCAATTTCTTCTTTTGTCACTATGTTTTCAAAAAAGCTGTCTGCTGCAGAGGCGTCAAAAAGCTTCCATATGAGGGGAAGGGTTAATTAAACTGTTTCTTGATGAGTATACATGACAAAAAGTCAGTCTACATAGAATCATCTAGCAAATTGACCTTGTTTTGTATTATTCATCATGTGACCATCGAATTTACTCAGTCAATCCATGTTATACTCAAAAGGCAGACACATCACTCCAATCGTATGTTAGAGTAACTGTCTTCACTCTGTGCAAACGGTTCTCTCAGTCTCTCTTAAAAAGACATATAAAATTGAAATTTAATGCATCGTGACCCAATGAAAAGGCACATAAAATGTCAAAATTGATGGATGGTCCCCCATACTTGATTATCTGTGTTTTTCTGCACAGGGCTTATCATGAAATCTTTACATATACATCATGGGAAGATGCATTAACTTTACTAAAACCTTTCTGTGCTGACATTTTCGTTGAAAAATAGATTTAACCCCCTTGCTTTAATGGCATTTTATATTTGTCTTCAGTTTTCAACATAAACTCTGCATTAGATGTCTTTTAAGTTAAAGTCAAAACTATAAATGCAGGTATAAGTACTATAACTATTGAATAAAGTTTAAACAATGAGTCAAAAGGAGAAATTGCTCATTATGAGCAATTTACCTTTTGCTACAATGTTTTCAAGAACCCCATGCAACACATGCATGAAAAAATATGCGCCTGCATCTTGGAAATTGTTAAAATGGTTTAGAAAATCACCACATAATACACACCTTGTTTTTTATGAAGTGCAGATAAACAATACAAACATGTAAGGTATAAATACTATAAAACAATGCAAGAGTGTCTGCAGTTTGTTGAAGTCTTATCAGAGATCTGGGCTAAGAGGACACTTTCAAACAGTTGAGTCCTTTTCCTAAAACCGACTTCATTCCACACTTAATTAAGGGTCCGAGGGGACACTGGGTAACTTTTATTCTTGGTTTGACTTGTGTATGCCATGGACGTTTCTATTTTGTTGCATATTTTTTGTATTATTATTGAACAGTCGTTAATTATAGAAGAATGAAAATATTATTTTGTGAATATTACTTGTAAGATAGCTGTACAGTTTGTGTATATTATGTTTCATAGCAACAACAAAAAAGGTTTTATGTTAACCCATTTTCCTCCAAGCATGTTCTTTTCTAGTTTATGGGGGAATAAATTAACATTGAGGATACATTTTCATTACTTGTTGTGAGTAATCACAACTTCAGTCTGCTAACCGTGACGATAATAAGAAAGCTAATTTACCTTTTTCACATATAAATGATATAACAAATCTGCAGCAGTCCACTTTATAAAAAAAAAAAGTCCATTAATGAAAGTATTTTTGATAAAAAAAGACTGGAAAAAGGAGGAAATTGTCCATTATGAGCAATTTCTCTTTGAGTTTTCAGAAGCCGTACATAAGCAAGGCTTAAGGTTTTTATGTGGTACATTGCCAACTTTTGAAGTAGGCATACTCTAGTGAAACTAAACCTCCGTTTCAAACATTTCCCCTAAAACTGGTTTAGTCGAAGCGATTGGCAGATGGGTTTAACCTTTTTTTCTATGTCCCTTTTGTTATTAAAGTATGAACACGAAAGTGAAAATATATATTATGTGTAAACTAGTGTACATATTGACTTGTCTATAAATATTACATATATATAAAAAGTACATGCTCTGTACATGACATTATGTGCTGTTGTTGTTGAAAAAACGGTGTATAAAAGAAAGTTTCTGTTGAAAAAAAAATCTGGTCTCGTTATTTATTTGATAATTTCCCAATACTGAACAATCGAATTGCATGGATGTATCATGGGCCACATGTAACACCTAAACGTGGCTGCAGTAGTAATCGCTCGAAAAGAGTTGACGATTGCCTGTAACAGGTTTTAGATTGACATAAGCTTCAGCCAATCAAATTGTTGCCTACAAAATCGTTAGATATCAACAGGGGACTGGAGATAACCCATGTCAATATTTTAGACGACCTATTATGCATTGCCGTGGTATCCAATATACATACGCACAGCAAAGTATTTTGATTTTACTGAGATTGGTTTATACATGTAGGTAAAAGCAGTTTGGTCTGATACTATTGGTATGTCTATTGTAGTCCACCGTTTATGTTTTACCCACGTACAACAGCTCTGAAGCAGACGATTTTGGAAACAAACCCAATAAAAATGAAAGCGCTTGAGTTGAAAGTAGTGTGGTTAAAGGCAAAGTTGCTCATACGTATGTACTGTATATCGTGTACATGTTTACCATTTACCTCTAAACTATACTTAGGGAGGGTTGCGAATATTTTCATTTTTGGTTTTCCTATATGATTATGAAGTACATATGTAGCAAGTCTTCATAAAACCGCATTAAGGCATATTTTGCCAGGACAAGCCACACAATTTAACCCTAATTCAAGTTCTGTTGAATCATATGAGCGATATAAGACCATCGTGGTCCTTTTGTATTGCTTAATTTGCATGGCCGTTTGGACAATTTGACGGATGTGGTTTCACACGAGTTCGAACACAGTCGTGACTGAATAGAATCAAAGTACTTAGGGTACTTAAGATTTGCGTCATAGCTAAATTTACTGATTCGTTTCTATGGAAAACTAGTTTCCTTTGCTCGATATGTTCGTGCGTTCCAGTTATGGAAATAGAGACTTATTGTTAGGTGATACGGCTATACCTTGTTATAAATATCAACATTTTTTTTATAGAAATGGGATGGTTCCTACAAGGTATTTCAAGTTGGAAAGTTTCGAAGTGCATGTTCGATGCTATAATATGTAGATATTGTTTGGCTTGCATTACTTTTTTTAAGCCATACCCTCATGCATACTATAAACCAGACGACATTCGGAACAATCTTGGGAAAACGAGAAACTGGTCTGAATAAGTAATTTCTCATAACTTTTCCAACAATGCTATTAACAATTTACCAGTATAACCAGATAATATATATTATTATATATTACTTTGGAAATATCACATCAAGGACGTATTTTGATTTCCTAACTGCAGTAAGGCGGAAACATCCCTTTTCCATCTTCAGCAGATTTGGGAAAATCTCGAGGATGAAAATTTAGAAAATCTCTAGAAATAAATGAACAAATTAATTATTGAATAATGTTGAAAACCTTGTGACCAGAGGAGAAATAGCTTATGAATTCTGCTTTTACCACACTATTTTCAAAAGAGGCTTCAGAAAGCGTATGTTAGTGAGAAAGGGTTAACAGCTATCTCAACGACCTGTTATGGTTTGAATGGTGTTTTACACGGGTTTAATCAATATTTCAGAAATATCACGGCGTTTCCTGGGTAACATACCTGGTAATACCTGGTGGGTTTTAATACAGACACTGTAATCAGTTATTATGATATGCCCGCAACTCTGGGCCATTGCCACCATTTAAAAAGATTTTCGTATGACCCTACCCGGGGTCAAACCCTGGTCTCCCGCGCACACTACGGACTTCCTTACGACTACAATACGTTGATGGTTCCCAACTATCTGATAACCTATCTATTCTATATTCGCATTGGCTATACATTGTTACGCCTAACACATAATACCGTGCTGGGTTTAATCTGATTACATCCCAGGTAAAAAATAGTGTTACCCTTTCCCACATATAGACGCATGTTGAATGTTGACGCCCATGAAGCAGACACATCTCTAAACATTCTGGCAAAAGGAGAAATTGCTCATGATGTTTTCAACTCTTTTCAATAATCAAACTATCAGCTAAAGAGATAAACCTAATTTTTGTTGGGATGATTTTCAAAGTCGTCTGTTGCAGATGTGTTACTTGTGGGAAAGGGTTAATGGTGAAGCACATGTACGTATGCATACTAGATTCATACCATCACTGACAAAGAAACTATTTGTAAGTGTTGCCTGCTCTGATGCACTTTAGGAGCGTTGAGGACGATTTGTCACGTACTTTTCCACAAGATGCTGTATCACATGAGCTGTAGCCACGACGGTTCAGAAGATACTGTGGTTTTTGTGGTCAGACAAAATTAATCCTGCCTTACATATAGACGCCTAACATACCCACAGGGATTCGAAGTTAACCATTCCCCACATACAGCAAATAACGTAGTTATAATTTATACACATGTATCTAATAAATAGAAGAGAGAACACAGCTTTTCCCCTAACTCGAATTGCGTATTTGTAGTGCTCAAGGTGAAAGATTGTGATCACTCGTCGTCCGTTAACATCTTCTTCTCTGATACTATTGGTTCAACTTCAAAGTAATATCACAGACATGTTCCGTGGCACACTACCAAAATATTCAAACCTTTCCACGAGGCTGCAAAAGACGATATTTAAACGATATCTCCTCTCATACCATTGACTAAATTAAAAAGATATTTTCACATGACTGTTCCTAGCTTACACTCTACCTACCACATCTAGGCAAACAGTTTCCTTGATGGCACTAAGCGTAAAACGATAACAAATCTTCAGTGAGACGGATCTTTTGAGTTGCCCACGACATAGGTTTTGATAAATGCTAAGAGAGATATCATATAAGAAAGACCTATTTACTCCTCCTATCCCTCCCCCTCATGCGACAATTCTGCAGCAGACGATTTTGAACGTATTTTGTCAAAAAATGGAAAATCTTTTTTTTATTGAATGGATAATCTATGACTAAAAGTGGAAAACATTGTGGCAAAAGGAGAAATTGCACGTTTTGTGCAATTTCTT
>JAUELF010289617.1:0-10101 GCA_031471495.1 Clinocardium nuttallii | reverse complement strand
ACCCGGATAGACACTTTTCGCCTCTTGTGGATTTTCTGTTTCAGGAATCACTACTCTATACATGTACATATATCCCCGCTAAAACGGAATGTGTCGGCCGGATCAGTCTGCGCGGACAGCGCAGGCTGATCTGATCGATACATTACGCACATGCATTTTGAGAACAAATGTGTAGGCACGTGCCTAATGCTTAAAGGGAGCTATGCCCCTGACTTTAACTCCATATCTGTGCTGTTAAGGAGTGTGTGCCATATAATTTAAAGAAATTGTTGATGACGCACGACGGGAAAAGAATAATCACAATACTGAATAGCCTACGTGACCATAACCATGTAACTTTCTTTTTTATGTTGTTCTTAATTTGGCTTTGTTAAAAAAGATCAAGCATATACATGCGTAGATCATTGATAGATCAACTTACTGAACGCGATTAACCGATTTGTATGTCACCCAGGACTAAATAAAACTATGCGGAGTTGTAAGACTAATATAGGCTACTCTGTCTATTTACTTTATTAAGACATAATTAAAGTAAATAGCAGAGACATATAAATACGTATGTGTCTCTGTAAAAGATATATAGAAAAACGCAAGATCTCATTTAGATCTATATGTTTTGGCTATCCATATGATACATTTACATTACTTGAATACGAAATATAAATGAGTCATGAACACTAACTCACATTTTAGTGTTGATTTGAAATGCATGCCGCCAAACTGTTTTTTCTCCAAAAAATAAATCTTAGTGAGAGATATTAAAATCATATGGCTAATCGATATCGATATACATTTTACACTTTGCTAACCGCCATTCATGCCCGGGGCGCATGACGTTTCATCATGAGGATTGATGTAACTCTCTCCACGTGCTGAATTAGGCCAATATCATTCACTGATCATCCGGGTCCGCCAAGCTGAGTGGTTGACATTGTCGTGCCCTCATTTTTCATTGGTCATTGAAACCCCGCCTTCGACAAGGTCAGGGTCGTATTTATTATGATTTTACTCTCACACCCTCCGAGACGATAAAAAATATATTGATGTTAAAACCACTGTTCATATTCATAGGAATATTTGTGAAAAGATGGATAAGATTAAAGTATGTAATGGAGACCCTCTGACACCCCCGGGTACACCAACATCAGAGAATTATGTAAGTGTGTTTTCTTTTTACAGTGGAATATCGTCTGCTTGAACGAAACAGGGTAGTGTTCCCAGAACGAAACGAGAAACATCATTATTTATTCAAAATTGTCATTTTATTTGTGAGATATTAAAACCAAACATTGTAATTTAATGCTCAATTTAAGTTATAAAAAATGTCTGGGGTAACGCAATTTAACATGAAATTAGCGTGTTTTTACAAACACACGCACTTTGTTTTGACAGCTGAATTTCTATTCAACTCCCTTTCAACACGTTTCTTCTGGTCATCTAAACAACATTGCATTTCGATAGATTAAAAGGTAATATACATGCAAATATTTATTCGTAAATTATATTGAAATGTTTGAAAATGTTCCTTCAATGTTTTGAACAAAGAAAACAATGCATTGTGAAAAAAATTCTTTGTTTGTGGGCGTGAACTTTTTGTTCAAGATTGTCTCCCTTGCTCTATTTATGGCGACGATTTGAAAGCTCATTGACCCAGTTACCGGTGTATACTAGTCGCCGGTGTATTAGAAACTCAACTTTCTCCGCGCGCGACCTAGCACCCTCTCTGGGCGGCGTAAGTTGCTCCGTATCTTCTGTGTTCGAGCTCCATTTATTAACCCTTAGCCAGGAATACCCATGCGTCGACATAGCTGGGTAACTTGAATGTCAACAAACAGGCTGTGTGAGTTTTTGCACCAGGTATCATGCACGTTGTGTGTGCACTGGTTGGCATACATAACTTGACCTACTTAATGGTGTCAAGAACTATAACACAATCTTCAACTACTAAGAGATATTTGACAACAATGTAATTTGGTAACTTGTTTATTTGGAGTTATGTTTGGCAGCAAATTTGAACAAAGAAGTTATTATAATATTTATATTTTTATTTACATGATACAATTACACTTTATTGTATTAATTTCAATACTAAAACACAACAAAACGGTAATATAATGGGATATTTGACCACCAGACTCTACCATGACTTATTTTCAAACATTTCCTGGTGATATATTGTATCACAGTAGGTCATCAAGATCCTGACCTTTCAGTTTCTTTTGGCATGATGCACTATTTTTAGAATGTCGAAATGAAGAAATTGTTGTGTTTTATTCATCCTATAATAACACTATTAGATGACTAGTATTACTATTAGTGTGTGAGCTTATCCTGAATTTGTATTTTGAGAATGTGGCCCTAAATTCACCATGATTGCCGATCAAAATCATCTGTTAAAACTACTCTTTCATTGTAGCAACCCCAGCTGATAAGCCTTGAATATTGGGAAAATAGATAAAATGTAACACTATGTCTACTTCTTTTAGTTGTTCTGTTTTTATTTATTTTCAGAGAACAATCAAAGTTATATATCTTGAAAGGTCTTTGAATTACCTTTATAATGATGTAGCAAATATTATTATTGATTAAAAAATGTGTATGCTGTTTTGAGATAAATCCAATATTTTCTTTCAATTTTGTATCACAACAGTGACCTGATTAGCGGATGCGTGTTTCTTTCATGGGTGTTTTACTTATGCATTTCCGGTGCCCTAAAACTCATTAATATTCATAACAATCTGAACAACCAATCAGAATAGTTATTTGTGTTTACTCCGGAAGTTTCATTTTTCATTTTTGACAACATACAAAACAGCTACGATGAGTCAAAGTCTAGCATGATCTGCGCACAAAATAATGGGTAAGTACTTAATACGAAATAAGAAATATAAAGTTCAAATCCTGCCCTTTATTTTGATATCAAAACTAAAAAAATCAGAAAACATTTGACTATCCGGATCAAGTTTTTAAAATGACATTGTCTGTTTTTCAGAATACGCAAGTGCTCGTCCGCCATTTTGAAAATCCCAACTTTGTTTATGTCTTGATACTTGATAACTTGTATATAAAAATATCGATAAATACATAAATATACTTTAAAAAAACCACACACAATGAAATATAATTGTTTTTATATTAGTATTTATCAATCATGACCAACTTGAAATTCTATGATCCCTGTAATTTACGTAATGAAAATTGACCTAAATATGAAGGTATTTCCCAAAGAAAAAAATCTGTTTACAATGAAAATGAGTCATTTTCCCCTCGATTTCTTATGTTATAATTTTGAGCAGCCTACTTCAAACCAACACAGTCTTGTAGTATATTTCATGTGGTTGGTTTAAAAAAAAAAGATTTACCCTTTCCCACATACAGGCACTTTGTGACACTCACTAGCAAATGACTTATGAAAACATTGTGGAGAAAGGAGAAATAGTTCATAATGAGCCCATTCACATTATTTGCTACAATATTTATAGATGTTTTCAAAATATTTTAATCTTCTATGAATCATTTGTGAGAATTTATTCAACATTATAAATTAATTAGACCCTTTCCCACTTACAGAAGCAAGAAGGTTATATAATATAATTATGTTCAAAAGCCAAAAACAATCAGTCATATTTATTTTGTTTATTTCAGATACATTACTGTGTGGGTCTTCCACCATGAATACTCATGATAGGAATTTCCTGGGTCCCTTCTGCCATACAATTGGATTAACAACTGTACAGACACAGGATGTTAAAACAATCAAGCCGATAAATGCATCTATACAGAATGGTGTAATTGTGGAACTCTTCAACTTTTACAAAAGGGTTTCAATAGTGGTTAATATTCTTACAGCCTTGCAACCAGCATATAAAACAGTTAAACCTACAACGTTGAACTCACAAGTAAGCCGTGTTTTAGAAATAAAAAAGAAACTCATATCGAGGAAAAAGGTAAAAGGTGTTTCCTCAGTCAAAGATCTTCTGCAACAATATTTAAATGCTCCAGACCGAACTGTACCAAACGTTCATGGTGAAAATCCAAATACAGCAGAAGATAATAATTTAACACAGGATCTCATAGACACATTGCCAACAAATGAATCAATTGTGTTGGTGACACCACCAAAAGGTCGCTTCAATTACAGCAATTCGGAGAAGATAAATGAGGACATCGTGCCATTAACTGTGCGCAACAATGACATTACAATCAATTGTCTTCTTAGTGACCAAGAACCATTGCTGAAACAAACATGCCTTACCAAAGATGAGTCAAAATCATTGAACTTATATGACTTTGAAATGAAGAAAAAGAGTCTAAAGATGATTAAACTTGAACAATTGAAAGCTTCAACAAATGATTACTTGCAATCCTTAAGGAAAAGGGTAGGACACTACTCAGTTCGCAATGTCAATAAGCGCGATGAAAATGCAAGGAAAAATATGCATTTGCTAAGAGAGTGCCAGAGAAAAATTCGCTCCTTACAAACAGAAATTGAAAACAAAATTGAAACCATGAGAAAACAGAAAATTGAAAATGACCTTCTGAAAAGTCGTTCTCTAGATGGGAGAAAAGGATTGAAAGAAGCTTTAGAGCAGAAAAAACTGCTAGCTCAGAAATCTGCCAGTTACTACAAAGTGCGTTCATCAAAACTGACAAATCAACTGAAAAGTTTTCCAAATCAAGGTGAACTTAGCTCATTGAAAATTCTTCTTAAAGAGAAAGAAAAAAAGATTAGAGAACTTGAAATAAACTGTGATATTTTGAAAGAACAAATCAGTATCAGTACATGTACAACAAAAAATCCAGATGGAAGTTATGCCGACAATATCAGAATGTGTGTTATTGAGCTAACCGGCCTTGAAGTTGCGGTGGAAAAAGTTTCAAGTACCATTGAAACTGTCTCGAAACATTTGTATGGAACACATTTCAAGAAAGGTGACCTACCAACTAAAACAACAGTGCAGTCTATTGTAGATGAAGGTCACTTCATAGCCAAAACTTTCATATCTCAGAAGCTGGCAGAGACTAAAAACTGGGGAATTAACCGGGATGGCACCACAAGAAGGAAACAAAAGATTGTCGACACCTCAATAACACTAGCGACCGGTGAAATTTTAAGTCTTGGGTTCAACCAAGTTGCTCATGAAACTGCAGTAACCATTAATGACATAACTAAACAACATATGGATGAACTGGGTTCAATGAATTTATCAGATGACAAACAAACCTACATAAAAGAATCGCTAGAAAAACTGTCTTTCACAATGAGTGATAGAGCCAGTAATGAAAAGAAAGCTGATCGTCTGTTAGATGAATGGCGAGATGAAGTTTTAATAAATGCTGGAGAAGAACAAAAGGTAAAGGTCCTGCATTTCCACTGCATGGCGCATGTCTTATTAGGTTTTCACCGATATATAGCCATGGACATAAAAACACACGAGTCAAGTATTATAACAGAAAATGGTCAACTTGGTCGTGATACTCTTCCAGTGTTCAAGTTTTGGCGAACCAAAGGTACAGTGGTTGAGCGGACTATCAGAATGGTGTCTGAGGTATTCGGGCCCTCAGGAGATCACCATGGTGTGCGTGACCGCTGGGAGGCACATTGTGCGGCCAACGGGATAAAATCTGTAATTGGCAACTACAAAGACAACCGTTTTAATGCGCTTTTTCAGACAGCTGCCGAGATACACCTTCATCGAGAAGACTTCATGCTGGTACTAAACACTGTAAACTCGCCGAACCTAAAACTGAAATCTGTATCAGCTGACCTTTCGTCTGAGAAAATAATGACACTGGTACAATGCCTTGGACTCTTTTACCTGAAGGTCAGTGGTCCATACTGGAACTTGGTGACAGGAAATCAAGTTCCTTATTTGGAGTTGTATGAGGAAATAGGAAGCATCCTCACATTCCTAGAAAGATGTGAAAAAGAGCCTGCATTAATAGGGGACCTAAATAGTCATTGGTGTTTAGAAGATCTAAATCAAGTATCAGAGGTTCCATATAAAGGTGAACTTTCAAGAAAGCTGAATCACTTCCCAGAAAATGAAAATAGAAATCTACTTTTCACAACTGTACAAATAATTGCTAAAGCAATGAAAAGAACAATAAGTACACAATTAAAGGACTTTATTGAAAGTGGACAGTTCAGCTCACAGCCCTCCAAGAATGACTTGACACGTACAGGATTTGCTCATTCAACAAATCTGGGTTGCGAACACCATTTTGGGGACCTTGATTCTAGTCAACGTCGAAGACCCAGTGCATCAATGCACCATCATTCATCAGTACAACTACTGAAAAGAAACAGAAAGCCTATGATGGACTGGTTGAAAAACATGCCACAAACAAAGCGTTCCTTGTTACTACATAAGGCACGCACAGATGGGAAATCATTAAGGACAAAACACATCCAACAGTCAAAAAGTGTTCTTCACCAAATTCACTCTGAAATGATAACAGAGAAGACTAAGATTAGTAAGAAACGAAAAGCAAGTTCCACAAATAGAAAGAAAAAAAAGACAAAATGTGGGGAAAACAATCAACTGTCTGAAAGTGACGACAACAGTTGTGATATTGACATACAAATAGGAGATATTGCTGTTAGTGTCAATGATTATGTGGCAGTAGCATACCAGGAAAGTTGGTATCCGGGAATTGTTACCTCTGCAAGAGAGGATGGAACCTTTAATGTAAAGTTCATGGTTAAATCCAGAAAGTTTGGACACTTCAGTTGGCCACACAGAGAAGATAGTCAAATAGTAGAGAAACAGTTCATCTTTTCTGCTGGTTTTATTCCAAACTGTGTTAATTCAGGAAGAATGTGGCATATTTTAGAAACTGAATCATTCAATGATATTTACAGTAATTACAGCAGTGTATATTTTTAACTTAAAAAAGGGTCACAGTTGAATTCCTCCTTTTGCCACAAAGTTTTCAAAAGTTGTCTGTTTTTGTGTGAAATCAACCTGTTGGGTATTTTTGACAAGTGCAGACAAAGATCTGTCTGCTCATCAATGCGAACTCATCCTAACGCACTGTCAAAAGTTTGAAACTTTCTGCAAACAATGTTGATCCAGTTCTGGCTGCATGGATTTGGTGCATGCATCTACTGATCTAGGTTGCTTTTCAGTGTACTATATACTATAGGTTTCATGTTTCTATTTTAAGTATTTATTATTAAAAATGAGTTTTGTATGCAATCATTTGTAGCATGTAATGCACTTCATCATTTATACTTGTCTTATTCTTACTGTGTTAAATCAGGCAGGATTTTTTAATAATTTTTAGATAAATTTACAATGCTCAACTTTAGTCTTCTGTAAGTAATAATGATTTAGGCTATGAACATGGTGTGATGAATACTGTTGTATTTTAAAGATATTTATACTTTCATTAAATTGATTTTATTGTTTATAGTAATGTTCTTTTAAATTGATGAACAAAATATTCATGAAAAAAAATGTATTAAAATGTTGAAATTCATGTCCAGTATCTTGTTTCATGCAGACCCTGTGGAATAGATAATATGGTTATCTATATGCAATTAGATGCAGTATGATAATTCCTGATACCAATCCAAATTTCATGAAGATATCTCAACAAATAAAAAAGTTGTGGCATTTTCAGTGTTATATTCCTGGCGCGGCGATAAATTTCGGTGCCGCGAACAAAACATGTCTTTTATTAAAAAGTACTCATATTTTTTCTGAAATTTCTGCGGGTTTTCAAAACTTCAAATTGCCAAAACTCTTTTATTATTTGAGACATTACCAAAAGGAAAACTGTTCTGGATTGCTCTCAATGAGACCTTTACTTTGATATATATAACTTCTGATTGTGATATAGATGAAAATATCACCTGGGGTTGCTATTATAATCCTGGAAATTACTCAAAACAATCAGTTTCTCATTTGCTATCAATGTTTTCTACACTGCATGCATATTAGAATAGCTATGTAGAATTTGTGTTCCTTCATTTTGAAAGGTTTTCTGAAATATATATAATTATTTCTCCATGGTTTATGGATGGTGTCTTAAGTTATTAGTCGATAATTTTCTTTCATAATGGGCAGGCCACATATGTATCAAAAGAACAGCTACAAATTGTAACTAATTATATATTTCAAACTTAAATAATCAACTATCAGCAGTAGACAAATTTAAAAAATACTGTTCACAATGATTGAACACATACTTTTGTCTACTAAGACAATCATAAGATTATATGTTTTATTGGCTGTTATCCCCTACAAATGTTTTATCCAAATTCTTTGAAAGAAGTCTGCTGCAGGCTCCTTAAATGTGAAGACTTTAGAGGAATTGTATTAAAAGACAAAATAAATAGTCAACAAGTCCTAGTTGTTCATATCTGTATCCCATATTATAGTTTTAGTTTGTACCCTAAATGTTCAAAGAGCTCAATGCAGCAGACAACTTAAATTCTTTTTAAAAACAATGTGGAAAATACAGGAATTGTTCATAAACAAGAGGCCCAAATCTCTGAACAGCCAGTGGAGCTAAAAAGCAGCATATGTGATGTCTTTCTATGTAGGAGTTAGGACTAGGCAATGTGTTTCTTTGCACAAACATAATATCATAGCTCAAAACAACAGAATACTCAAAGGGGTACCCTAGTCCCTACTCAAAGGACTACTATACAACCCTTTGTTTTATTGAGTATATAAATCATCGTATTACCTCAAAAGAGTCACAGCTCCCCTGTTGATAGGTGCCACCAACACCGGTTTTGATGTCCTGATTGGTCTAAATGAAAACTTGCATCCAAACGAGAGGGCACTATCACTAAAGAAGGAAACAGAAATTATGGGTCTCTCAAATATGTGGGGTGGATCTATGTGAGAAACTATACAACCCCCAGGCATGTAATCATTGATAACAGCACTGTTTATAAAACCGTCAGGCACTAGTCCAGCCTTCACAATGGGCTGTACGACAAGATCATCTATCCATTTTGGGATGTCGTCAACTTCACCCCTCGGATAGAGCCGCTCCATCCCTGGGCCCTTTTTAGCCAACTGGGACCCATATGTATACCCTTCACCGAAGAAATATTTATTTCTTAAAGGAGCCCTATCGACAGTGTGGTGTTTATACACACCCCTGTTGGCTATTTCGACAATTTCATCGATTTTCATCTCTATTTCGTCGCACTTGTCTTCCGAAAACAGTCGACGTTGTGTCACTCCAGTTTGGGTTTTACGCAGTTCTTCGTCTCTCTCACGTTCGTGATCTTGATCATATTTGGACCAAGGATTATATTCATCTTCACTATCGCTGTAACGATTCCGCTCGTATATTCGACGTTTCATGCGACCCCTTTGTTTGTTATCGAGAGATTTTACACATCGTCTATGATCTTTCCTCTCGAACGCCGCCATGTTTTTTTCCCTTTAACATTATATGCCATGATGCATTTCGGTAAACAAAATAACGCGGGAAATTTAAGTTGTCATTTTTGTCTGTAAATAAGTTCTAGTAGTAGAGACAAATTTATAGGTCTTCGACTTATGAGCATTTTGCTTTTAACAGGTCCGATATATATAAATAAAGAGGCTATATTCCAACATATTTAAAGGTTGGGTGTCCAATAAAAGCTGTAGCGAGATAAAAAGTACATAACTGTTATAAAACACACTAAGTTCATTTAGTACATATATATACACAAATAAGTATGTTTATCTAGTTATTTTAAACGTATAAAGCGATTATTTAAGGTAAGTCATAGAAAACAAACATTATCTGATTTCAAAATACCTGAAATCATCTTGAGTGCAACAGTTAGGTGTTTAACCCGGCCGCAATCAACATTTTTTCTGTTATATCACGGAGTTCCCAGGGTAATCAGTACTACTGGTCCATTTATCCTGACATCCGACAGTCAGACGTTATGCTAATCCGGAACACTCGGCGCCAGGGGAAACAGCAATTAATTCCATTTTTGTGGCGATTGGTTTGACAATCGCCACAATGCTAACAAAAACAACAACAACGAAACAAAATGTATATAGTCAGTTTTGAACAGTCGGTTGGATATTTCTGCAAAACCAATTTATTCACTTCCGTTAAACCGTCAAATAT
>JAUELF010289606.1:0-10103 GCA_031471495.1 Clinocardium nuttallii | reverse complement strand
TAGAGATTTTCTATTTTTTGACAAAATATGTTCAAAGTTGTCTGCTGCAGAATTGTCGTATGAGGGAAAGGGTTAATTAAAGGATATTTTGTTGTTTCTTGTAGATTTACTTAACCCCACTCCAACATAGCACTTGTTTGCCTTAAAAGCATCTTTGTATAAATACAGTAAATCTCTAGTATAAAAATGTTAATAATTGAAAAGAGTTGAAAACATTGTGGAAAATGGAGAATTTGCTCTTCATGAAAAATCTGCTCTTCATGAAAAACCTGCTCTTCATGAAAAAAAGTTGTCTGCTGCAGATATTTCAAAATTCATCTGTATGTTCGAACATGAGGTTGACAACCAATCTGCAGACTGAAAACAAATAATATCGAAAATTTCAACAAACAAAAATAGATTTTTGAATGGAGTTGATAATGGGGACAATTTCTCCTATTACTCCACTTTTTTTTTTTCTTCAAAATTTGTCGGTTGCAGATTCGTAAAACGTACGTTCCTCTTGTGGGTTTCTTTCATCAAAGAGTGGGGTGTCTAAATATTACAAATGTCATTTACTGATAAGCTGTTTCATTTACAGTGTCTGTCCATGGACTCTAAATTGCTGTTTCATTCCCACCCTTGATCAAATTTCTCCTTTTATTAGCTGTTACCCATTTGCTACTATACCATCACTCAGGTGATCAATTTAGTGCCATCTTGGCCTCTTGTTTTAGAATTAAAGCATCAGATTTTCCTGTACTTACCTTTTTATGGAAAATGAGAAAGCATGATTCTCTATTTTTAAACAGGTGTGGTATGTTGACTTTCGATAAAAAAAAAATGATATTCTTATCCTAAAATAAACTATTGATGTAAATAGCAACATTCTTGACCATTTCCCACATACTTCAAGTCTACAGCAGATGAAAACCATGAAACATCTCTACAAATAAAAATATAATTATTGATTCAAGTTAAAACTTTTTTCCCTCATATAGACGCTTTCTGACGCCTCTGCAGCAGACGGCTTTTTGAAAACATAGTGACAAAAGGAGAAATTGCACAAAACATTCAATTTCTCCTTTTGACACAATGTTTTTCACTTTTAGTCATTGGTTATCCATTTAATTTTAGAGATTGTCTATGTTTTATAAAAATATGTTCTAAGTTGTAGTCTGCAGAATTGTCGTATGAGGGAAAGGGTTAAAACTTTTTTCCCACTTATAGATACATTTCGACAGATCTGCAAGAGACCACTTTTGAAAATATTGTCTCAAAAGAAGAAATTGCTCATGATGAGTGAATTCTCCTTTTGCCACAATGTTTCCACTTTTATTTTAAAAATTATATTTCTATTTATACAGAGTTTCCATATCTTCTCTATTTGACTGTTTTCAAATTTCATGTGCTGCAGATTTGATGTATGTGGGAAAGGGTAACAAATGTCCTGTAATCAGTCTAGGAAATATAGGCAATGTGTTTAAGAAATGGAAAAATCATGATAAGAATAAATGAGCCGTCCTGCGAGAAAATCAACATTATGGCCTCTGCGTAATTATATCGATCCATGCAGCGCAGGCTTACCTGGATAGACACTTTTCACCTCCTGGGGATTTTCTGTTTCTGGAACCATTACTCTATACCTCTATCCTGTTTCAGGAATCATTACTCTATACCTCTATCCTGTTTCAGAAATCATCAATCTATACCTCTATCCTCCTGAGACAGAATGTATCGGCCCGGATCAGTCTGCCTGGACTGCGCATGCTGATCTGGGTTGATAAATTATGCAGATGCCATCATGTTGGTTTTCTTGCGGGACTGCTCGAATCTCTTTCCTTGATAAAGTCCACAATATTGGATGTCTTTCCATTCAAAATCATGAAAACATTTCGAGCAATCTTTCTTTTTCTCAATCTGTCACAATTTACAGGAAAGATGAGCCAGTAATACTTGTGACTTAATTACCAAGGCAATGTTGTGATATAACTGAAAAATTGTTGAAAGCCGCGTTAAACACCATAAAAAATAATGAAAATGCATCAGTACTCTAGTCAACAAGCTTCATGGGAAATTTGTTACCTTCCCACAAAGAAATGTGTAGTCTGTTCATTAACCCTTTCCAATATACGCTCGGTCAACTTTCTTTCCGACGTTTGACAAAAGTCCATGCGACATGCGTCATTCTTCTTCCACCAATGGGCTTAGTCTATGTGGAAAAGCAGCCAGTTGCTTGGGGAAGATTGTTGTGTGTTGTACTCGTTTGAGAAAACCAGGAAACACATGTGTAGGTGAGCTGGCTGACGTGATATGACTGAGAAAATGTTAAAAACGGTGTTAAACCCCAATCAATCAATCATCAATCAACTTTCCTACATACAACAATTCTGAAGCAGACGACATTTTAAACATACTGACAAAAACATGAAAAATCTCCACAAATGAGAGTTTAATTATTTAAAAGAGTTGAAAACACATTTTGGCAAAAGGAGAAATTGCTTATTTTGTGCAATTTCTTCTTTTGCCACAATGTTTTCAAAAGTTGTCTGCTGCAGATGCTTCAAAACGGGTTGATATGTGGGAAAGTCTGTTGGTTAACCCTTTCCCTCAAACATCAATTCTGCAGCAGACGACTTTGAACAGGTTTTGTCCAAAAATAGATAATCTCTATACATGTAATTGATTTGATAACCTATGGCTAAAAGTGGAAAATATTGTGGCAAAAGTAGAAATTGCTTGTTTTGAGCAATTTCTTCTTTTGCCACAATGTTTTCAAAAGTTGTCTGCTGCAGACTCATTAAAATGTGGGAAAGTCCGTTGATTAAAGTCTAATGTCAATCCCAAGCTGCGAGGACGGCTCAGCTTCTATAGATATTTTAATACGAAGAGTTTGATAAATATAGAAGTAGACAAGAATTAATTTAAGCCTTTTGTTTAGAAAAAGAAATTTTCGATATAATTATGGTTGATAATTGCATAGGGTTTCATCTCATTGTCATTAAGGTATTGAATGCAACTGAATGAAATTTGATTTTGTCAGTATTTCTTAAGGCAAAATTACACATAATTATATTGTACAATTCCCTGGTATTGTCTATGTCTATAGAAGGGAAATTATTAATAAAGGTATTTAATCCTTGACACAAAGTCATACAAAAAATGGGCAGAAAACTACTTTGGAAATATTCTGGCAAAAAAGTATGGAAAATCTTAATGATTTAAATTCTATTTAATAATCATTCTTTAGGTTTTCCATATTTTTGTCCAGATGTTTTCAAAGTCGTCTGCTGCAGATTTGTTGTAGTGTATGCCGCAGTTTTGTTGTAGTGTATGCTGCAGATTTGTTGTAGTGGGTAGAGGGTTGAAAGAGAGATACTTTTTTTGACCTGTTCACTTCTTCTCATCTTCCTACTCAGTGATTTTATTTGAAAAGATCCTTTCTATTGTCTGATAAAAGATTTTATGCTACTTCAACAGACACATTTTCAAAAATATTAAAAGATAATAGTGAAATAGCTCTTCATCAGCTTTTTAAACTGTATGAACATTATACACAATTATTTTAAGTGAGTGTTCATTAGTTATGGTATGGTATAGGTGCAGTGTAAAACTAATTGTTAATAAAGCTATTAGTTATGGTAAAAACTGATTGT
This sequence comes from Clinocardium nuttallii, assembly GCA_031471495.1. Taxonomy (NCBI): domain Eukaryota; kingdom Metazoa; phylum Mollusca; class Bivalvia; order Cardiida; family Cardiidae; genus Clinocardium; species Clinocardium nuttallii. The sequence goes on along the minus strand of JAUELF010289606.1, from coordinate 6,468 downwards.
TTATCAAGCTATTAGTTTTGGTATAATATAGGTGCAGTGTAAAGCTGGTTGTTAATCAAACAATTAGTTATGTTATGGTATAAGTGCAGTATAAAAATGATTGTTTATCAAGCTATTAGTTATGGCATGGTATAGGTGCAGTATAAAACGGATTGTTTATCAAGCTATTAGTTATGGTATGGTATAGGTGCAGTGTAAAACTGATTGTTTATCAAGCTATTAGTTATGGTATGGTATAGGTGCAGTATAAAACTGATTGTTTATCAAGCTATTAGTTATGTTTGGGTATAGGTGCAGTATAAAACTGGTTGTTAATCAAACAATTAGTGATGGTATGGTATAGATGCAGTGTAAAACTGATTGTTTATCAAGCTATTAGTTATGGCATGGTATAGGTGCAGTGTAAAACTGATTGTATATCAAGCTATTAGTTATGTTTGGGTATAGGTGCAGTGTAAAACTGATTGTTAATCAAGCTATTGGTTATGGTATGGTATAGGTGCAGTGTAAAACTGATTGTTTATCAAGCTCTTATATAGTTATGTTAGGGTATAGGTGCAGTGTAAAACTGATTGTATATCAAGCTATTAGTTACGGTATTGTATAAGTGCTGTTTAAAATTGATTGTTTATCAAGATGTTAATTATGGTATAGTGTAAGTGCAGTTTAAAATTGATTGTTTATAAAGCTATTAGTTATGGTATAGTAAAGGTTTAGCTTTCAGTAATTTTAAAATTAGTGTATACATGTTATATGAGCAGTGTTAAAATGATTGTTAATCAAGATATTAGTTTTGGTATGGTATAAGGGCAGTGCAGTGTAAAACAACGCAACACCAAATATATATGAATTGTGCCAAGGGATTTGGGCTCTTTATTGCATAAAGGTAAATTTGTGTCAAACATTTTGGGCTTGTCAGCAATTTCTCCTTTTGCCACAATGTTTCTTATTTATTTAATACTTGTTGTTTCATTTATAGCGAGTTTCGATATTTTTGACTTTCTATGTTTTCAAGTTCTTCTGCTGCAAGATTGTTGTATATAGGGAAGGTTAAAAATATTGTAATTATAAAGACTACAATCATTCAATGTCAAATACAACCTCAATTGTTGTGTTACATTACTCATGATATCTTTTTACCGTTTTCGTATTGCTCTTTGTTCTTCGTGTTGCTTTGTTACACTAATTAATTAATAAAGTTCAACAAGTCTGTGTGACTAACACAATATTTAATATTTATATTTCACACATGATGCAATACTGACATATCAAACATGTAACAATATCAATTTGTATATTGTCATTGTTGTCGCACCTCCATTTACAAACATTTTTAAGTAAAATGTCCAACTAGCCCTAAGTGCCCATAATCTCTATGTGACACCATTCCTACTAATACATGGTCCCCACAGAGAGGACCAAACCGTATTTATCTCTCTAATCTTGGCCCTCATTCTCGCCCAATAGTATGAATTCTGCAACACCTCTACACAATGTAGTTCTCATGCCCGCTCCCTCCTTTCACTATCTCCTGTCTTCTTTTCCTAGCTATCTCATGGCATCTGTCCCAGAAGGCAGCTCTCAGACGTCTTAGATACTGCATCATTTCAGTTTTCATAATTTCCCTTATTGACCAAGCTTCACATGGGTATTTCCAATTTGACACCTCCCAGTATAGAACTCTGGCAAATATCAACATAGCACTGTATAGCTGTGCTAATTTATTAATTAACTCAATAGAGATCTGGCCATAACATTACAAATGGCCTTTAAAAGTGACAGCAGCCGATTTATTTTTAGCTCACCTTTGCACGAAGTGCAAGATGAGTTATTGTGATCACATTTTGTCCAGCGTTCATCCGGCGTCAACATTTGCCCTTGTTAACACTGTACAGGCTACTTTTTGCATCCTTTCCTCATGAAAGTTAATCAGACCATTCATCTTTATCAAATCTTGGACAAGTTTGAAAACTGGGCCATATGAGGTCAAAAACTAAGTCACTAGGTCAAATTGAAGGAAAATCTTGTTAACACTCTCGAAGCCACATTCTTGGCTTGAACATGTTGAAACTTTGTCTGAATGTTTGTCTAAGTGATATCTAGGCCATATTTGAAACTGGGTCATGTCCGGTCAAAAGCTAGGTCACTAGGTCAAATTTAAGGAATCTTGATAACACTCTGGAAGTCAATTTTTGGCTTGAGCATGTTGGAACTTAATCAGAATGTTCGTCTTTGTGATATCTAGGCTAAGTTTGAAACTGGTTCATGTCCAGTCAAAGACTAGGTCACTAGGTAAAATTTAAGGAAAATTCTGTTAGCACTTTGGAAGCCACATTTTTGGCTTGAGCATGTTGAAACTATGTCAGAATGTTTGTCTAAGTGAAATCTAGGCCAAGTTTGAAACTGGGTTATGTCCGGTCAAAAACTAGGTCACTAGGGTAAATTTAAGGTAAATCTTGTTAACACTCTGGAAGCCACATTTGTGGCTAGAGCATGTTGAAACTTTGTCAGAATGTTCATCTAAGTGATATCTAGGCCAAGTTTGAAACTGGGTCATATGTGGTCAAATACTAGGTCACTAGGTCAAATTTATGGAACAAAATCTTGTTAACATTCTTGAAGCCACATTTTTGGCTTGAGCATGTTAAAACTTTGTCAGAATGTTTGTCAAATATAGTGATATCTAGGCCAAGTTTGAATATGGTATATGTCCGGTCAAAAACTAGGTCACTAGGTTAAATTTAAGGAAAATCTTGTAAACACTCTGGAAGCCACATGTTTTGCTTGAGCATGTTGAAACTTTGTCAGAAATATTTGTCTATGTGACATCTAGGCCAAGTATGAATATGGGTCATGTCTGATAAAAAACTGTGACCTTTCAGATTCCTTCAAGCCATGTTGATTGATAAAAAAAACTATTGCCTCCAGGGTTTATACGGCTAAAGCAAAAAAAAAATCAGGTGAGCGATCCAGGGCCATAATGGCCCTCTTGTTTAAAAATTGACTGGCAAAAAAGAAATTGTTTGTTATGAGCAATTTGTACTTTTTGAAAAAGTTTTCAAAAGTTGTCTGTAGCAGATTGGTTAAAATGCCTATGCAAGTGGGAAAGAACAGTCTACTGCAGATGCCTCAAAATGTGTCTCTATATGAGAGAGGGTTAAACAAATATTTTGATATGGTATTTCTATTAAAATTTTAATTTGTTAGAGATTGTTTATTTATTAATGATGAGGATACATATAGGGGATGTTTGTATAACTAGGTCAGTGAACAAAAGACTGCTTCATTTGGATCACTGAACTGGAAAATACGTAGAGGTCTGGGATGCTTTCATGAGTAATAGATTTGTGCACATAGCGAGACTTCATTATATTAACATTCTTGAAGGTATATACCATATATATAAATACAATTTGATAATTGGAATCCGCTGTGGTCGAGTGGTTAGCGTCGGGGATTTCGAAACAGGGTGTCCCTGGTTCGATCCCCAGTTGCGTCAATTCAGTCATGGTGGAGTGCCCTTGGGCAAGGCACATTTTCTAGCCTAGTACTGGTTTGCTTACCCAGGGATCATGAAAAATTAAATTAATTGCGCGCTAAATGACCTTAGCTGTCGATGCGCCATAAAACAATATACATTCATTGAGCACAGAGTGTGGGTGAGCTATTGTGATCACTATCTGTCAGGCAGCAATGGACCAATGGTGTCTGTCCTTTTACATTTTTCTTAAACAACTTCTTCTCCTAAATCAATTAACCAATTTCACAGGAATGTTCCTTAACCCTTTCCCTCATACGACAATTCTGCAGCAGACGACTTTGAACATATTTTGTCAAAAAATAGATAATATTTTTAATTGAAAGGATAACCTATGACTAAAAGTGGAAAACATAGTGGCAAAAGGAGAAATTGAACGTTTTGTGCAATTTCTTCTTTTGTCACTATGTTTTCAAAAAGCTGTATGCTGCAGAGGCATCAAAAAGCGTCTATATGAAGGAAAGGGTTAAGGGGATCTCTTTAAATATTATTCAAAGTATTGGATTCTATCCAAAATTGGTTGTCATGGCAACGGAAAGAAAAATTGAAATAATTTTGGTCAAATGTTTATTGAATGACCTACTTCCAAAATTGTTCAAATTATTCTGTTCTGTTGAAAAAACATGTACTCTAGTGTGTGGTGCTAGCTCCTCATTTGTATAGAGTAAATACATTGATAATGATTGAAGTTCTTTGCAATCAGGTGAGTGATATAAGACAGTTAAAACCATCATGCTTTCCTTATTTGGAGATTTTTGGAATATATAATATAGTCAAAACATCTAAGCAAAAATTCTCTATAAATGTAACTTTAATAATTGAACAAAGTTGAAAACATTGCACAAAGGAGAAATTGTTCATTTTTAGTAATTTCTTATTTTATCACAAAGTTTTCAAAATCTGTCTGCTGCAGAGGAGTCAGAAAATGTCAATATGTGGGAAAGGGTTAAGGACAACCAATCTTAGGGATGTTGTGACCAGCTCATATTTGGCTCAGCCTGCGCTTACAGTAATCTCTACCTGAAGCTTTCCTATTCACCATCTAGTCAGTCATGCTCCCTGACAGCCTCTGTAGACTGGTTTTAGCCACAATGTTGTCACAATGTTTTCAACAGTCCCCTGCTGTAAAGGCATCAGAAAAGATATGCATGTGGGCAGAGGTTAATGTTTGGTATTTGGAGAGTATGGCTCAAGGTTTAATGATTGTTTTTGGTTTTTTTCAGCATTGTAAAAACAGTCCAAGATCCAGTATCGTTATAGAGTTGTTCACCCCGGTAGTTCAGAGAATTTTAAAACACAACATGGTACGTATAATTTGTTTTCTGATTAACCCTTTCCCACATCTGCAGATGACTCCAAAGAAAGCGCAATTTTTGAATAAAGTAGAAAATATAATGCCAATTGGAGAAACTTTTCATCATAAGCAGAGTTATTGTGATCGTCAGTTGTGCAGCGTCCGTAGTGCATCGTCTGTCTGTCAACATCTTCTCCTGAGTAACCAGTGGGTGAATTGAGATGAAACTTCACAGAAAGCATCATCTCAATGACCTAAACAAGCATGTTGATTGGTCAAAAAACATGGCCGACAGAGGGCAGGGCTATTTTGCCTTATATGGCTATATATGGAAAACTTAAAAAATCTTCTCCTCCAAAAGTATCAGGAAGATTTTCAAATAATTTTGTAGAAATGTTCCGAGGGTGACCCTTTTTGCAACACATCACATTAGATTTTGAGAACATTTTGGACAAAAGTAAAATTGTTTAAAACAAAAGAAATTTGCAAGTCAAGTAAAGGGTCATGTTTAAAAACTTGGACACTATTGATGTCTAATTTTTGACTTATTTGTTAAATTACAGAAACATGTTATTATATACAGCCATGGTACTCGGGTGAATGCTAAAGGGCTAGCAGAAACATCATATCAGATAAATGGTTGACACATAAAAAAAGGTGCACAATATATATAAAAAAAAGTCATTATGAACATTGCAATAGCCAACCAATATTACTTTTAGAGCCTTTGTTTAATATTTCAGGATTTCGGAAAATTCCCACGAATGCGCCAGTTTGTACAAGAATATATCCAAGCTCTCAACTGCCAAAATGCTGGACTGGACGTTGTGAAAGACTTCATTAGAAGGTATATTATGATATAAATGTTTTTTTTTATCACAGGCTTTAATTTACAAAGCCCTAGATAAGGGGTGTTTTTCATGCTCATCCTTATTTGACCACCAAAACCTATGTTGTGGGTTCTCAAAAAGAATCATAGGTTTTAATGAGTGCTTAGAAAGATATTTTCAAAGAAAGACCTAGTACTCTGAGCTTAGATAAGGAGGGTAACATTGTTTTTTGCCTTGCATTTCCATTATTTCACTTCCAAACCATACATGAAACCATACATGGTTTTGGTTTATGATGAAAATCATTATGACGAGATGATTCTTAAAGAGTTTTTACAACATAGAAATACCTAGAGCTTAGATATTTGGTGTGTAGCATTGTCAAGTGGTCCTCTACAAAGATTTTCAATTAATGCCCCTGGGGACGGGTCAAATATGAAAGAACATGATGTAGTCAATTCACGCCTCAGGGGTACGTATTGCTTGTCCTGCATTTGATCCCTGATCATCGCAATCATGGCTGTGTGCCCATGGTCGAGACAAACTTCATAGCCTAGTAGTTAGTGGGTATCCTAAAAATGATGATTGAATTCTAAACCTGCAATAGTAGGCTTGAAAACGTACATGGTTCATATATGAGCACTCACTTGAAAAAATGTACATGTTGGCTTTTATGAACATTGTAGATCCAGATCAGCCTATGCATCCACAAAATCTACACTATTCATATACGAGGGGTGTCTCAGAAGTTTGTGGACTTTTCTCATAAGTTTTGTTTTAACAGATAGAATTACTTGTTATTAACG
>JAUELF010289585.1:0-10103 GCA_031471495.1 Clinocardium nuttallii | reverse complement strand
AGAATGTTGTGTGTTGTACTGGTGTGAGAAAACCAGGAAACATATGAGTAGGTGAACTGGCCGCCGTGATATGACTGCGAAATTGTTAAAAACGGCGTTAAACCCCAATCAATCAATCAATCAATATAAACAAGAAGCTTCAAAAGCAACAAGACTCCATTTTTACTTCCTTGACTTTGCGATGCTTTACAATTTATTCAGGGCAGCAGAAAAATTCCACAAGCTTCGCAATAAGGAGAGAATGTTGAATGCAATAGATAGTATCCCTAAAGTCGATGATAGAGTGGAATTCCTGGAGAAAAAAGGATATGTCAAGGAGGCTGCTAGAATACTTCAGGATAATGGTAAGAAAGTATTTATTTAATTTTTATTTATACAAAAGGAATAACGTTTCTTCCTATTAAATTGGGATACACTTTATCGCCTTTAGTATTTGTCCTACGTTCATGAAACTCTACATGAGTGCTTCTCAGCATGTGAAGTTTTTATTTCTTCCGGCAACTGTTCGTCTTTCCTGATCCGTTATCAGAATCGATCTGCTGTAAAAGGCATCATAAGTCATCTGGTTCAAGAACATGATTCGAAGATGTTAATCAATCGGACAACGTACTTATGATTGTAGTAGATGAAAACAGCGTTAAACTCCAGTTAATCTATTACACATTTTGAAATCTAAAACACATTCAATTAATGTAATTACACTGTTAGCAGTTGAAAACAGTGTTGACTTATTCAATCCATCAAGTACTTTAAAACGGTATTAAGATCCAATTGACCCACATACAACATCTGCAGCATGGCTGTAAAGATGAACATAGAATTATTGCATTGAGTTGAAAACATGGTTGCAAATGGATAATTAGCTCATTATGAGCAATTTCTCCTTTTGCCACAATGATTTAAAAAGTTGTGTGCTGCATGTGCATCAAAATGCGTATACATGTGAGAAAGAGTTAATCAATCAGTCAATCAGCAATGTTAATGTAGGAGAAAGAGGTTCGTAGGTTAAGGATAGACATTGTGATTTAAATATTACTTATTTTGAGAACAGCATTACTATTGAGTGTCCCTAGCCACACAGGTTGAATAGCCAGGTACCAGACATTGAAATTCGTCAATATCATTAGTTCTTGACAATCCATGTTAAATAACGATATTCAAACTAATGTTTTGGTTTTGTAGAAGTTCTTTAAAAAAAACCATGAACTGCCTTGGTGGTGTAGTGTTAGAGCGTCCACCTTGCGGGGCAAGCATTACAACTGACTGGCTAGTGTCAGGAAAAATGGACCAGTAGTACTATTAACTTGCCCAGGAAAAGTCGTGATATAACTGAACAATTATAAAAGCGGCGTAAAACACAATACAATCAATTGAAAAAATTAAAAATTAATCAATTCAAACTTATTTTATGATGTTCTATAAGTCCTTTACAATCCATGTAAAATAAATCAATTCAAACTCATGTTTTGTAGATGAACTGAAAAAAGCGACCAATCTCCTTTTAAAACACGGCCTCACTGAAGATGCGACGGAAATAGCAAGAACAACACACGATCAGGGTATTCTTGGCCAATGTATTCTGGTGTATAGTCGCATTTTCATGGCAACAAGGAAGGAAGACCCTTCGGCTAATTCTCCTGTTGAGAAACCTACATTCAAAATTGAAGAAGTGCTTAAATCCATGGCAGAAGGAGTTGAATTACTTGAAGCTTGTAAATGTAATGACCTATTTGGAGAGTTACGACTTCTCCAGGCTGAGTTGTCTTTACATCCAGATAACGTTAAAGAGGCCTGGAAGTCGTTCTCTGGATCCAAACCAGTCCAGAACGATGCAGGATTAGTAGAATGTGGAGACTGGTTGGTGCGATACTCCTCTCTTGACACATTGCAAAATGCTAAGAGACTCGTTAACTGTGTTGGTTTTACTTTCACTGTGTGTGTTGTCCTTTCAAAACCAAATGAGGCTGCAAATTTGGACAAGGTCCATAAATACCTACAGTTATATGGATTGCACCATTCCAGCCAGACTGAATTTGTCTTTTATCCGAAACAACGGCCTCTTTGCTTGGAGATCTTAAAGAGTCTCATGAAGACTGGTGATTTAGAAAAATACAGCAGTTATTGTGTAGGCAAGGAATATGCTTATGAATCCATCATGCGATTCTTGCTCAACAGAACCCTTCAATGGACTGAACAGATTTGGAAAGCTCTTTTTAACATGAGGGATCGGAGTAAAATGTGCAACTACTTTTGTGCTGGTCTTGAATGTCCAAATCTTGGCAATGTCGATAACAACTGTAATCGGCGGCATATGGCAATGTCAAAAGAGAGCATGATTTCGCTGGTTGATACTGACCTGCTGCTTGTAGAACTCGAGGATGAGATTCAAGAGGGTGCAAATAGACTCAAGAGAACATGTCCGGCTGTATTGAAGGTTTTAGTTGATCTTTTTATAGAAGAAGGGGAAAGAGATCAAAGTGAAAAGTATAAAGCATGTAGATGTTTGCTTGATGATCTAATGCCATATTCAGGTCATCCAGTCCAAATAGGCGAAGACAGTGAAGAGTTTGTCAAGTACCTGCAAAGAAATACCAAAATCCTTCGTCATCTAAGAGATTTCCTCATGGACCAATGGAAGGTTAAAACAACCACCTCTGGAAAGACGTTAAATTGCCAAGCTGCTAAAGAAACTGAAGTCGTCTTTCTGTTTGAATTTGGATACCACTTATTTGGATTGGACTCTAAATGCAGGATTGAACCATCTCCAAGAGAGTGTCTTGAAAAGTTGGAGCGAACGATTGATTATGAAGGTTCGTTGAACTTGAAGAGATTTTACCTGTACACTCTTGCCACATACCAAAGTGGTAACCGAATGTACGTGGAGTGCATTGCAAAGAGGTTTTTGGAAGCGTACTCTTATATTTCGTCCAATCCAAATCCATATGAAGCTGTGTTTCAGTTTTCAAAATTTGTGATTCTTCAAAGGAGAAAAGGTTCTATATCTCAACTACCAGATTTGCACCATTACTGCATGTGGATCGAGTTTTTCTTGACAGTTGCTATCATTTTAACAGCCAAATTGAAGACTCAAGACTTTCCGGACTTTCTGTTCATTCTGCCATCCACCTACCTTGCACTAGTTAAATTTATTGAAGCTACTTTTCCTAATCCAAAACGGGCAAGAGTTGTAACAGGCATTGATAACTGGCAACCGAAATATCTGAAGAATTATCAAAAGGACACAAGCTTACTCCAAGATAGACTGAAGTATATCAGTTTCGGAGTTTGTGGATTTGATCATAATATTAACATTTTAACGGAAGCATTGAACCTTAGCTTAGGCGAACCCCATTTTTATGCTGTAGCGGAGCGAATCATCGTTCTACAGATGTTACTTGTCTTGAACGTCGGTAAGGCGATGCCTGCTGAAAGTGAGATCAGCTTAATGCATTCTTTATCACGTATAACTATTCCGCCGGAGGGTCCTGATAGACTACAACGTCTAGCAAAATATGTCAAACATAAAGTCAAGGGTATTGCTGATGTTGCTGCTGCATTAGATTCATTACTTAAAGCAAGGAAGCAAGGGGAAGAATTGCTTGTATGTAAGTGGGGTCCAAATATAAGACAGCGGATAGTAACTTCAAAGGTAGAAATCGAGAAATTATTCTCTCCCACATTTTTCAACCCAAAAACTGAAAGCGTGATGCATCACCTTGAGCCAATAGATGAAATAGAAGATAATGAACCTGTGTTACAGGAAGAATTCACACAAGAAGAAATCGATAAAAGTATCCAAGAGAAACTGGAACTGGAGGCAAAGGAAAAAATAAATGGAGCTGCAGTGAAAATAACAAATTTCTTCAAAAGATTTACCGCCATGTGCCAGGCTAGAAGAAACATCGTTCAAAGAAAACGTGAACTTGTTCACGATGAGTTCAAATTGTTTGACACTGTGAAGATTACAGATAGTCACTGTGGGTTTTGTGGCATCTATTTTGCAAACTTGGTTAAGGAAGCTATCGATTTAGACCAGTCAGTTGTCATTGGAGCAAAATCAGTCATGAACCCGAGCAACAGTGACACATCAATCAACATGGAACCAAATGTTAGACAGTCTGACCATCTGAGTAGTTGGGGAATGGGTTACAATAGCCAAGATATGCCAAATACTTCGGGAGATGCGAATTATCAACACAACAATTTTATGAATACTCCAACTTCTCCTGAAATTGGAGGACATGGTGATCGAGCAAGCTACGTTCAATGGCAAAGGAGCGTCAGTAATGAAGATAGAATGGACTATCAGAGCCTTCTAATGAGAAAGAAACAAGAGCACCAGCAACATGAATCACACTTGACAAAGCAGTTGGAGTTTGGAATATTTGAAAAGAAATGCAGGACAAAGATATTGCCCAAACTCGGTACCATTCGCGAGTTTTTCGACAATGCTGACTATCAGGTGGGGGACAGGGACTATGCCTTGAAGAACTATCCCCACAGATACATGGAGTCTGAGAGGATGCAGAATATGCTAGCGAAGATAGACACGGAGATTCTGCAGCTGTTTCAGACTAGAGATTGGTCACAATTAGGGGCAATTGAACAACTGTTGGTGGAACTTGGTAGTGATTTCGACCTTGTTAGACCGTATGTTGAGGAGAGTTCAAACAAGTTGAAGGTAAAGTTAATTAAATTATTTATATGTAAGCACCTTAGTTCTGACTTTTGCAGTGCTAGTTTAAGTGTGTCTTAACCGCCAAAGCAGGGCTATTTCTCCTATTGTAATTGTTTAGCTCTTTACGACAGTGCTGCCTATGATTCTAACTAAATTAAACTATTTATTGTATAATAATAGTAAGAACCATAGGTAGCCTACAAGTATCGTAACTTCGTACGGGCTAAGAAAAATAGACATTAAAATATTACTGTAAGAGCAATTGCACCAGTTTGTTTCTCTGGTGTCAGTGTTTACGACATACAACAATTTTCTGCAGATGATTTTCGAAATATTTTAGTCAAAGATAATATATTTTATTAAAAGCAGACTTATTGGATAGAGTTGAAATCAAAGACGCAAACGACGGAATTGCTCACCATGAGCAATTTCTGTTTGCACAATACTTTCAATATATATATTGTAATGTATATATTAGGAACAGTTTGAAATGAAGTAAATGCATGTTGTGAGACATTTCTCTTCCACATTCAAAGATCTGCAGCAATTGACTGAAGACATCAATACATTAATTTGGAAACTCTATGAATACAAATAGTAGTATTTAAAAGCGTATTTAACATTTTATAACAGGTGATATTTGTCGGTATGAACAAGTTATCCTTTAGACACAATATTAGTCGTATGCTTTAAATGCGTCAAAATGCGTTTAAAATGTAGAAAGAGTTGACCTCAATTTGATTGAAACACCCGTCTGCATGCATTTTTTCTATATAAAAAAAAAGGTTCAGTTTCTTTCATTATTTTGCAGGAGGAGAGAGATGAACAAATGAGAAAATCGGCAGCCTGGTCTGTCAACCTTCGTTTTAAAGGGGAAGTGGGTGGAGGGGAGGACGACGATGATGACGAGTTTGAAGAAGTTGTTCAAGCCCCGAGAAATAAGAATAAATATAAAACGTACCGTAATTCAAAACGTAGTACTAGATGGAAAAGAATGACTTGAACACCGCATGTTATGGAGAAATCTACCCGAACTGTGTCTTTATTATAGTGTTTGTGTCGTCTGCTTCAATGACATGATAATTTGGTGGTGTCTGCGTCAATGCTATGGTGTTTCTTTAGCGTTTGTCTGCGTCAATTATATGGTGTTTCTTTAGCGTTTGTCTGCGTCAATTATATGGTATTTCTTTAGCGTTTGTCTGCGTTAATTTTGTGGTATTGTGTTTGGTATATTTTGCGTTGTCTGCGTAGTTTTATGGTATTGTGTTTGGTATATTTTGCGTTGTCTGCGTCAATTTTATGGTATTGTTGGCCGGATTGCTTAAGCAATTCCGGTCTATAGATTGGCGATGTCCGTCTGTCAACATTTTGGTTAAAGTTTTAGGTTAGGCAAAATGGTTAAAGTTTCTGGTTAAGCAAAATCTCAGACATGGAAAGAGCTACAAACTTGAAACTTTGCCTGATGGTAACCTGTAACAAGTTCTATTGATTTCTATGGTTACTTTGACCTTGACCTTGGTTTGGCGATTTTCAAGGTCAAATTGCCGACAATCCGGCCTTACCGTCTTCAGCGGTTTCTTGTGTTTGGTACATTTTGCGTTGTCTGCGTAATTTTATGGTATTGTGTTTGGTATATTTTGCGTTGTCTGCATCGACTGCTTCCCATGATATGAAATTTAAGCGTCGTTTACTTCCATGGTATGACATTTAAGTGACGTCTGTGTCAATGATATGACATTTTTAGCTCGATGTTCAAACAAAAGCCGAGCTAAACTACTCGCCTCGGCATCGGCTTGGTTCAGCTTTTCGTACCTCCTCATTTTTTCAAAACAGATATTGCTTTGAAACTTGCAACACTAGTTCCCCACCATTATCTTCAACAACAGACAAGAGTACATAACTTTGTCAAGGTTCTTGTTAGAATTATGGCCTTTGTTTTACTTGGAATATTGGTTATTTTTTTAGCTCACCTATGCAAAAGTGCAAGGTGAGCTTTTGTGATCGCTCACCGTCTGTCGTCGTCCGTTCACATTTTCCTACAAACGACTTCTCCTCCTAAACCAATTTACCAAATTCAAAATAACTTTACAGGAATGTTCCTTGTGTGGATCTTTTTCAAACTTGTTCAAAGAATTCTATTCCATGCAGAACGTTGGTTGCCTGGCATCAAAAGAGGGGAAATTAATCAAAACTTAAAAAATCTTCTTGTCCAAAAGTACTGGCCCGATTTGAAAATTATTTTGCACAATGTTCCTTGGGGCACCCTCTACCAAGATTGTTTTCCTCATATATAATATAGTGAAAACTTAAAATAAATATTCTTGTACTAAATCGCTGGCCCAATTTGAAAATAATTTGACACAAATGGTTTTTGTGTGACCCTCTGCCAAGTGTGTTAAATTTGTTCTGATCCGTTTTTAAAACATGGTTACCAGTGCGGTTGCTTGCTTTCCTTATATATGTATAGAGTAAGAACTGTAGATGTTCTATTAAATTAGGTGAACGATATAGGGCCATCATGGCCCTCTTGTTTTTTAGTGTATTCAGTGTTCATTATATGAATTTGTCAGTGTCCTTTAGCTCCATGATATTTAACTTCAGGCAGCTTAAAAATAATTGGTGAATAATATTAAACATTGTGAGAAAAGCAGATTATTTTAAAGGAAAAAATATGATTTTCTTGGAATCGACTGCTTTGTAAACATAGGATTAAAATAAACAAATATCAAGAAAGTTGTAAGGAGGTGTACATATTAGATATATATTAAAGAAAAACTTTGTGGGAAGCAGAAATTGCATCTTTTGTTTCAAAATGTGTCACAGCCGAAAGCGTCAACGTCGTCTGTATAAGGGAAAATGATTGATTATGTGCCTTTGAAATAGAATGTGATGAACTAAATTTGATCTCGTATGACATTGGTTTAACTTTGTCTTATATAGTGTATTCAAAATATTAAATGAGCAGTGATCTGTGAAAACCAATCTTGGGGTATCTGTGACCAGTGTAGATGCAGATCAACCTGCACGTGCTCGCAGTTTGAACTGGATCTTCAATGTTCGACATTTAGTAACAGAGGGTTTCAAGAAACTGCCGACAAAGATTGTTTTATGGATACGATAGCATAAATACACAGAACACAATTGTAATAATTCATATATCCCATATCCTATTTTAAGCCACGCCCAACATCATGCATCACAAACAACCAAGAATCAATCTTTAAAAACTACCCGGTTCTCATGCATATCATGACTTGAGTTTGTGATGCAGAAACCGCGACAGAAAATATCGTTTCATTGACCAAAATACTGCCATCTAATTTGCATATCGGATCTATGAATAACTCTAAGGGTGGTTTTCCTGGATCACCGCTCATTAATGTGGTTTGTTTCAGGTATTTTGTGTGAAATATTTACAACATGTAATCAAATGGTACTTGTTATCATTATTATGTTTGGTTTTTGTTTTTCTTTTCTGAAATTTTCAGAAAAAAATAAAATACAGTATTGATTTATATTTTTGGAACATTTTCTAAAGCTATTAATTAAAAATTATTTTTGTTTGAATTGTTAGCTTGGTATTTATCGACACTGAAACACCATTCTTTCTAGAGCAAAATGATATGACCTGCCCTTTTAAAACTAAGATAGTACTTGAAATTCAGAAAACCTGTAAAGGCCTCCTTGAAATTTAAAAGAACAACTGTAACCTAAAAAGGTTTTTCTTTCGCTACAAAATAATTAAAGAGGAGGTAACATTGCATACTAAGATTAGAATGCATGTAAGTGTAGGCTGTTCTCGATCTGCATTACTCCATAATGGGCGTTAAAATAAACTTATATAGAAGTATACAGTACAACCTTTATTAAAAGACTACCCACTGTAGCACAGGAAGAGAACACTGGTCTTTGTTCATAAGTGGTCTTATATTGCAGGGTTGGGAAATAAAAGGGGTGGTTTTTCACAGGTTTGACTATACTTCCATATTCAAAATCCGTTGAAATCCTAAAATATCCTAGAAATATTCTGGAAAATAATTTTATTCCTAGACATAAACGGGAACCATCCTTTACAGAAGGAGATGTTTATCTGCCAAGTGGTTGGCTGGTGGCATTTGAAGCCGGGTGTCCCGAGATCAATCCGGTTACGTGGGGATGCTCCTGGACAATACATTCCGAACTTGGTACTAGTATATATGTTGAATGATCCGACTCGGAATTAAACCAGGAGATAGATGGACCAGCATAGACATATGTATTTCTAGTATCTAGGCCACCGGCCCACACTATAATATACAGTGACATATGACAAGTGCACAAAGAGTGACGCTAATAAAAACAAACAAATGTAAATCATGATCTAACACATAGTCATGTTCCCTTACATGTGTTTAAGGAACTTTTGACGCATTTGCAGCAGTTAACTTTTGAAGATATTGTTTCCTACTTTCCATTTCCTATTTTATCTTCAACTATACATAAATAAATCAATACGAAATATGTATTTTTGTTTGCCACTAGGGCAAATGAAAGGTGAACCTTTATATCTAGGAGGGTACCACCTCCGGTGCTTGAGAGTGCGGGTCATACCAAATACCTTAACATTAATAGCTGTGGCATTCCCTCCTTTGGCACTTGGGGCTTTTGTGTTTGTCATCATTACCACTAAAGCATCGGGAGTACTGGTACCTTAATCTGGAAACACATAAATATAAATGAACAGTGTTGAACGTGACGTAAATTACCATACAACCATTATGTCGCAGAGGACCAGCAGTCGGAAAACTGTTGAAAGAGTACGATAAACCACATTACCCACATCTGTAGCAGATGGACTTTAAAAAACATCCAGGCAAAAGTATCGAAAATCCCGGTGAAGCCATTACTATCATTTTTAAGAAATATATATGACTCGACAGGAGATCAAACCATAGTCTCCTGTTTTAAGACCAATGAACATGGCTTTGTAGGAATCTGATAGTGAGGGGTCATGCAAGGAACATTTCTTAATTCAACACAATTATTTGAAAATCGGCCAGATACTTTCGGAGGAGAAGGTTTTTAAAAGTTTCATAATAGCCGTACATGGCATAATAGTCCGTACCCTAGTGGGCCTGTTCACCCAAGGAACATATCCTCAAAATTATTTGAAAACTTGATGGGAAGATTTAACATTTCAACATAGCTATATCATGTGGAAATACTGCCTGCACCCAAGTGGCGATGTTTTTTATAAACCATCAACACAGATTGGAGGTATCTGATAGAGGGTCACAAAAGGAAACTTTCTACAAAATTATTTGATTAAGAGAAGAAGAATGACTTTTAAGTTATTTCTTTCGGTTGCCAGGAATCCGCTGTGGTCGAGTGGTTAGCGTCGGGGATTTCGAAACCGGGTGTCACGGGTTCGATCCCCGGTCGCGGC
>JAUELF010289551.1:1089-18964 GCA_031471495.1 Clinocardium nuttallii | reverse complement strand
ACTACTACTACTACTACTACTACTACTACTACTACTACTACTACTACTACTACTACTACTACTTATACTACTACTACGAAAACTTATATTACCAACTTTCCAATACTAATACTAATACTACTACTACTACTATTACTACTTCTACTACTACTACGTGTACGACTAATACTGCAGGACGATTTTTAAACTGTGTAGGAAAAGAATCTATTGTTTTTTTCACAATGTGTTTCAGACGTCTTTAGATATCAAACAGTGTAGTGTAAAGTGTTTGCTTGTTCTTAAGTTTACCTCAACGGTCGGTTATACTGACATAAATCTATTTTAAACCGAAAGCAGCGATCGGCTGTAACAATTACCAGCTACCCACTAACATTCGGGTACATGAAGGTCAATCTATTTACACCATTGTAAATGTTAATATAACAGGCTCGTCTCTTTACATATATTTATTTCGTATACCCCTACCAGACCATATATGTTAAAAACGAAAGTAGAACCATTTTTTACGACAGTTCTACATTAGTCGCTTGTACAAAGATGATAATATCATACGTATTACTTACACGATATTTCCTGCTTGATAATGTCTCGCTTTTTATAAATTGATAACAGTCAACGATTCATAACGTGATAAAGCGTGTCATTATAAAAATAGATTAACATGTACAGTTGTTTACTACTGATAACTACAACACCTATTTACCCTGTCATAAAACTAAAGTTGTAAAAGTTGTCCATTTAATGAACACGTACAAAGATAGAAATACACCTGAAAATAACATATATTTGATTGTTTACCAGTTTGGTGTCGTGTCTCTTCTACATGCAAGTACTAACAGCAATAATTAACCTCCACGTCCGAAGGAACAAGGATTAGATGAATAAGGAGAATTTGAGATATATATTCATTGTCGTTGACTTTCTATGTATACACGTAGTAATCTCCTTCCGTGTTGGGAGGTTAATACACATCATGAAATTATCTTGCACTACGAACCTTACTGTATTATATCTATTTACTTCTTTTACGTTTCTCTTCACATAATAGCTTTTCATAACTTTATGTTTTATAATCAATCGCATATTAATTACACATTTAAGCCAGTTGAAACAGTAACCTCATTGCTTTACAGACCACGTCGTTCGTCACTAGGGTTTTCAGTCCGGTCAATCTGATCTCGCTCCTATACTTATGTCTACGTACTTAATAATACTATACTTCAATACTGTCGGGTACATTTAACATTCGCAGGACGACAATATTACTATACTTCGATACTATCGGGTTCATCTAAACCTTCCAAGGACGACGTCACGACTTTTAAGGAAGGTTAATGATTAACTGTAGTCATCTGATTATGAAACCCCCTCGCCGGTGTACCTGTATAGCAACAGTCCTTAGGTTTCGAAATGTCGCGGGTTTAATCCCCGGCTATGTCTTACCAAAACGTTTTAAAGGGATATAAATGTCGTTCCGTTCTTGGCAATCCGGATTGTGGGGTTAGCATAACGACTGACCCGATAGTTTCAGGAAAGATGCATCAGAAGTAATTGTAACTTGCCCAGCAAACGCTGCCAAATAACTGAACATAACGTAGACAACGGCGTAAAACAATGTGCAAACAAACAGGAATACACAATTTTTAATTAAATGATCGAAGTAATACATTCAATTGTCTGTGGTTAATTATTGACCACATCAAAGAATGGGCACTAATGTATTAGCCATACCTGAATATATCCTTAGCAGTATTGTTTGCAAATGAATCGATAAAGCCAATTGCTATAGCTAAATATACCACTGGTCAAACACATTTGTTCAAGTATTATTACAAAAGAGGCATTTGGTGACTTCGAAACTCTAGCTCCTTGGTGGTGTAGTGGTATGGTATGCACCCGAGTGCGGGAGGTCACGGGTTATATTGCCACAGGTTCATACTTTAAAAAAGGAAAGTATTGCTTCCTCTCCATGGTGCTCAGGAGTGTAGGGTGAACATTACAACTGACTCGCTGGTGTAAGGGTAGATGGACCAGAAGTACTTTTCCGAAAGAAATACTAATTCTCTTTCTATAGTATATAACTCCATTACTGAACCGCTTTTCGAGTTCAGTGTTGTATGTAATGTCAACGAAAAAACATGTGTATGTGGAATATTCGCAGTAGAAATAAAGTTGCTGTTAAAACATAGGAACTACATAATTAAAAATGAAAACTGTATTTCTACGATGCTTCGAATATTGTCAATCAATTGGAAGCAATTTTCGATTTCGACTCTAAAACGAATACAGATATTCACGTCCTAGTGATAAATATTTACACATAATAATCAAATTAATAAAATGATAATATAAATTAGTTGATGTTTGATTAAAACATATTCTGAGTCGTTTTATTTAGGTAATTTATCAAGGAAATAAGAGCATTTCGGTTCTATGAGATAACTTTTCAATATTATTACATCTTTACATAATCATCATTGGGTTTCTTCAAATTCTACTTTTCTAGTAGCTCCCAATTATTGAACACATTTCAAGGTCAGATATATGTCTTAATTGTTGTAAATTATATACAATGTGTCGCATAGAAATATATAAATATATATAACGTGCACTTCTGAAGTATGTGCCAAGTTGATCTAGTGGTAAGGCGTTTACACTCTTTATGCCACGTTGAACCTACTCATTCACACATTATTTATGCCACATAAATTATAAAGACACACTCGATATAGACACTTACATTAAGATTAGATTATTTTCTAGTTTTCAAGTTATCGTCACGTACAGTGTATTTCATTTCTTCTATAGTAGGTTAGACTCAACCAAACAATGTAAATACTAAGCAGTCCTTTGTAAATAAAATGAATGTGTTAATTTGAAAAGAATTATATAATATATTTCAAACACAATGGTGGACAATTGTAAAGCGTCTGCCTCTCGTACCAAAGATCTCGAGTAAGAATACCGTAACTAACAGGTTCTGGCTTAAGTATTTTCCCAACACAAACGGCTCAAGGACTGGTTATGTCTACAACAAGACATCGAGCGCTATTACTATAAGAGTTAATCTTGTTTTACAATCGATGTACAATTAAAGAGCTTGAACTAAACAATGCACAGACAATTAAGATTGCAGATAAATTGTTATCGTCCGATGTACTTTCAAATCTTCAATTCTGAACTACTTGGCTGAATACAAAATTGTTCAAACATTAAATTCCAAGTACATAAAAACACTGAAACATTGAAGAACCATTTCGGCAGACTGTTATATCTTTTCATCCCGCCAGTAAAGTAACTAGATAACATCTTTTAGACTTTTTATTATTACAATTATAACACACATATATAATAAAACTTATTTTTTTTTTTAAAATTCCATATATCTCTTACATAAATGTAGACTATTTGAAAAATGGGTTGAACATAATTATATGATAGGATTATAAATAAAGTAGATACCATAGGGAACCGCCCTGTTATATCTTCTAGCGTTGTCGTGTGAAGCAATACACTTGTAAATACATACATGTATAAAGTTAAAATATATATACACATGTTGCATCAACTTTTCCAGTAGCCATTGCTGAAAGACAGTCCAGACATTTCAACAGAATACGTACACAAATGGTTTGTAGCCAATGAAAAGACGACATCTGTACTGCTCGAATAAACGTCAACACTATCTCTCGTGCAATACGGTATTACTTGCACACGGACTTCTCTCCTCCAGCAATGACAAATTTGAATGAATACTAAGCTAGTGCTTGCATGAAATGATAACATTGTAGTATCTAACAGTTTTTCTTTCTGTTTTAATTGAACTCAACATGTACATTAAGTTCTTGCACATCGCTAAGCAACTTTACTAGTATGATATTTATCACATACAAATAGCATTACACTTTTGTAACTAGAACAATAAAGACCAAAATATCGCCATGCACAATATCGTTTTCTTCTGTCGGTGTATACGTGAGAAAAATAATTTTAAAATGGTACTTTGTTTTGTTAAATTACGATGAGGCCCACCAATGCCTCGAATTGGTCATAGTATCTATGACACCGTTTTATAACGCCCTTGAACATATTGAGACTAGCAAATCACAATAAATAAAAGCATAAACAAGCTTCATATAGTAACATACATAGATGCATATGATAAGTGTAATTACAATATAGTGGTCTAAGGATTTCGACGAATCAAAATAGCTTAAAAGTATAAGGTAGACAGTCACCCTATGTAGGTTTCTATAAAATAATTCAAAATCAGTTCAATATATTCGGAAGAGGATATTTGTTTACATTTTAACTAAAGGCAATCGGCCTCGTACCCTGTGAATCAAGTTGTTTTTACCAATCAACGTTCCCGGAAGTGATCTCGCAGAGGAGAATAATGGTGAAGGTGTTACTATATCCGTTAAAGGCAAACAATAAAATGCAACCAAGTGGCTTATGATTACGAACAATCACAATCGCTTGAATGAAGCAAATAGTGGAAAATATGAACACAATTTATTAAGAATCATCCAGATACATTCGGAAGAGAAGAATTACAATTTAAACAAAGCCATGAACGACAAAGCAGCCCGCCCTCTGAAGGCAACGTTTTTGACAAATCAATATGGCCTGATAGAACCAGATAAGGGTTACCCAAGGAATATCTCGATAAAATGATTTTCAAATTGATCCGATATGCTTTCGGTTGAGAATATTTCCAAAATTTTCAAACAGGGTAAAAACATCCCCGCCACCCTGAAGGCTATGTACCGGATACTTTCTTATGGGAATGTTTCTAAAACGTCAACGATTAATCGGTTAGTAATTCAAGTAATCGAGTAATCGGACAAAATAGATGAAATATATACACAGCTGTGTTTCATCATTATTCCTATTCAATTTGTCATACGTAACTGGCCAGAGGATAATATTCCAAATTCATGTGTGTTTACATAACTGTAAAAACGGCCGCACTCAATTTGACTGATGATCGTTTGTTTGTGTAGTGTTAATCGAATAGTTATGACTGAGCTAACGATTACTTAAAGGACCGTTTTAAAAGAACTTTGATTTCCAGAAAATGCGACTTAAAACAACATCAACAATAACAAAACTCGGAAGCATGTGGATATCGAGTGTCTATTAATTTAAACGGTTAACCGATTAGCCGATTATAAAGGATATACGATAACCGGTTACTAATATAGGTAACCGTTGACATCTCTACTTTATACCCATATTAGGCAGAACAGCCCCGTCCCTTGGCGTTAATAGGTTTTACTTCCAGATCTGATAGATGATCAGATTGGCAGGATTCTTTCGGAGTAGAAGATATTTAACGTTTTCACTTTAGCCGTATAAGTCAAAACAGCACTGCCGATTGGTGGCCATGCTTTTCAACCAATCAACATGGATTGAATATATCGGATAGAGGGAATTACTGTAAAATTATTCGGAAATCGACTGGATGTTTTCGTGGGTGAAGATACATAAGGTTTACAATATAGAAATAAAAGGAAAGAGACCCCAACCCCGCCTGGCGGCCATGTTGTTCGACAAATCTGATTGAGGATCACCAAATGATCACATCTCAAAAAAAATATTGTAAATCATTTGGGAAGAGATATGTTTTTTTAAATATATTTATTTTGGTTACCAAAATCAGCATTGTTTAACCTTTGAATTTCAAATAATTCCAAATGGCTTATAGCATAAAAAAACAGTCGCCCGACTTTGAACATGCAACAGTCTACTAAAGACAATTCGGCGCTTAAAGCGTGAAAATATAAGCTGTGTAAAGCAAATGCGTATTAGGTTGTCGAATAATGTTAGTTATTCCCTTGGGAAGTTCCCTTGAACAGCATTGGTCCATCCTTGTGTATGTAGACCTGGGGCCAAACAACACAATCCAACTGATTCCCAACCCTTGTGTATGCCTTGTATGCATATTTATCAAACTGACCATCTTCTGTTGTTTCTTGGAATGTAATAACGATTGTTGGCTCCTGTATAGCCATGTACCAGCATAGTTGGGCACATTCATTGATATAGGTCATCAAGTTATCGCTGTATTTAATGTCGATTTCCTTTTCTATGGCTATTTTCATGGCGATTATCTATACAAAGTAAGTTAGTAAAATGTTAAGTGATATAACAAAACATACATAACACACAATAAAATAATGAACAAAAACACCGGCCCAATGTGCCAATATTTCACTGTGAAGATAAACAATGATATTTACATAATGAGTACATTGCCTGTTTCCACCCGAGACAACTTCAAATTCAAATTACAAAATGCACAATATAACTGTATGGAAAAAGAACTAGGACATGTGTATCAATAACTCTACATTTGTTTTGTCTAAGGTTATCCTCTTTACATTGACTACATTGACTGCATTGTCAAATTTAAAAAAAAATATCAATAACGCTTCTTCACGGAGAGTTGAATAGTACTAAAGCTACTTGTGTGTAAAAAATTGACAACGGCAGAGCCCGCTGGTCACGTGATTCGAACCCGGGATCTTTGGTTCGGGAACCCAACGCTCTCCTCACAGAATCGTGCATGCATATTTGTGAACAAGGTTTGAATGGGTAGTCATTAATATTCGTCTATTAATTAAACTTCCGCTGAGTTGGATGCCTTTAGTTCAGTAAACCAACCAATCTACATACATGTAGTAGAATAAACAAACACCTGTTTATTACATTTTAGTGGGTTTCCCTAAATATATTATACCTTAGAAATTGAGCCTTCTTGTTCAAGTTTTGTGTCACATAGTTACCTCATATCCAAAACAGTTTCCCTTGTGCTTTCGTAAATTCACCATTTACCTAGAATATGGGAAACAAAATATAGTGAAGTTTCTTAAATTGTCTAGATACTGTTGAATGAGCTAACTAAACAAACCCACCAAATAATATCAGATTTATGTTTTACAGAAGTTGTAGAGCGATTGGTGGATTCGCCACGGTTATCGGAGCAAGTATCTAGGGGTGTATTCAGAGTTATCCGCCTTGGTTGTAGAGGGTTCGCGGGTACGATACCCGACCGGAACATAACATACACTTTTAAGATGGAAGTAATGCATATCCTTGGCGCTTAGGGTTGCAACGTTATAATAACGACATACCTGTTGGGTTACGAATAAATGGACGAGATGTACAGACACCTTACCTTGAAACCGCCGTGATATAGCTGACAACTGTTGAAAGTGGCGTAAAACGCTTTATAAACAAACAAGTAGTCATATTTAACTAACAAAATTAGTGGTTGGTATGTTTCAAGTTCATGTAAGCCTTAAAGTTTGTGGGCACCAAATAAAAACAAGTTGGCTTTCATGGCCCTGTACCTCAATCACTTCAGTACTGACTTAATGACCAAGTTCTGTATAACCACGTTTCAAACCACGTTTCAAAATTGCCACAAGGTTTTATGAAGTGAACAGCTCAAATAAACTATACAGAAAGTCAGGTTTTACCTGTAATTGAATGATGTGAGTGCTTTGGTGTAAATTCGGTGAATAATAAAGTATCTTGAACGTTCACACTCTAGTGAGGATGGTTTCTGATCCCATTTGAACCAGGTTTTGAATTTGAAAATATTTTTGCAGATCTAATATTGTGATGACAGCTCACTAATAATGATGATTTACATAATTAACACTGTTTCTACTCAATTGACCAGGCGATTTAGTTGATCTAACAATTTCCAATTTTAAACACGAAACTGAATGATCTGTTGAAATTTCGTTATTTCGTTCTCATTCTATCTCTTTATATATCGTTCTCCATCTATTTATCTAACTCACTTTTTCTCCCTCGTCATATCTCTCTCATTCACCCATCTTTTTTGTTCATGATTATATGGCAATAATGTTACACACCTCTCCTGTGTCCACGTATAATTCAAACGGTAGGTCAGCGACCATCGGGACCTACAAGTGTGTAATTGGATTAACTGATTATTGCGAACAAATAAATTGATTTGGAAAAATGATAAAGATCCACTGAACACACATTGTACAACTTCTCGTTTTGCAATAGACGGAAGGACGAACAGAAGACAGAGAAGTGATTTTGCCGATACATAGGGATCACCGTACCAATGCGATGTAACATGAACATGAACTCATAATAACAGATAAAGCCTCGTATAGAAAATCAAGTCTGAACTGTTATTTAAAGTTATACAGATAAACTCAAAATAGTAAGAACTACATCAGAAGGACAGTGCAAAGAAACCCGTATCAGGGAAATAAAATGATGTACAGAAAATTTCCCAGAAACGACAACACATAAGCAAACATAAATTGTCGTGGAAGTAAAGCAAAGATACAGACAGAGCTAAGGTACTCAGGGTTGTAGTATATACTATTTCACCAACTCAAGTATTATATAAACTCAATAAACTTTTAACGAAAATAGAAGACAGGTGAAAATGTTAAAACCGATGATACTATTACATGGGTAGAACATATCCGTGAAGTATTTAATCGGAATAATACACCAAACCCTGATGGATAAACAGAATGCTTTAAGATAAAAGTAAATGGAGGAGATTATCCAGCATGATCACAAAGTCGTTATATTGCAAAAAAACAAATATACTACGTCGTACTTAATGCGATGCATACTATTTAAATATAATATATACACTATGATGATATTCGTAAGAGGCAAGTTTTGTTTACAACTTTATCTGATGTGACTGTGACTAAATGTTTTACCACACAATGACCAATATTTGGACTTGGCCAAGAAATCATAGAGACAATATTCTGACAACTTTCCACTTAGATTAGATATTGAATGTGGCCTGAACAATTTCATGATAATTTGGTTATGAATGTGGAATGTGAATGTTATTATTGTTAATATTGTTCTTTGATTTGACCATATGTTACCCAAGGTTACCGAGCTTCGAACATTACCTAAGCATCATTAAAAAAACCATTCTGACGAACTGCCATTGAGTGATTTGTATAAAACACCATTATGGCATACCTAAAGTTATTTTTCGATTTGATTGTGTAGCCCATGAAAATGCATATTCATCATTGACATATTTTATCAAAACGTACATCCTGATCATATTTTATAAATTCGAAAAATTAATGCATTGCATACACATGATTCGACCGGGTGTCTAAGATTAGATTACTTCATATGACCCAAATTCATATTGTATATAGATGTTATCAAAACAATGATTGTGGCCAGGTTTTATGAGGTTAAAATAAAAATGCAACATGCATTGAATTTATAAGGTTTTCTGTGATTTGACCTGGTGACATAGATTTCTAATTCCAGGTGACCAATATTCGACCTTAATTTTACCCAGCAGTCATTCATTCTCTTAAATATGCATGGAAACACATTGACAGGTACTCCAATGCTTTCACAATGTAAAGGTTTGACAGACGCAGGAGACCGGATTATCACAATAGCAAACCTTGAACAGTTTGCTTGCACATTACTCTGATAAATACGTCCTGACTGTGTAACATAAAATGTACTGAAATACAAGAACAACACAACAATAAAAAAACACAAGATGAGCATTGATGGTCTTAACTCGATTGCCTGAATGGTAGTATATTAGCAAATGTGTAAATGCTTATATCGGTTTAAATTGTATTGCAAGGTACTATCACTGTATATAAATAGCTTATCAGTAAAGGACATTGGTAATAAGACATTGATTATTCAAATAATTTGAAAGAGGACCACAAAATAATATTTCTATGAAGTTGCGTTGATATCGGTCCAGCTGTTTAAGAGATGTCATTTGAAGCTAAAAGTATTATGTCCCCAGCTGTTTTTCAACAAATACATATGGTTTGAACGTTGAACGATTTATGCAGAGGGTCACTGAAGCAATAATTCGTCTAAATTATCTTGCAATCTGACGAGAAAAATGGAATTATAATGTTTTGTCATATTGCCCATTGTATCATGCCGCCTTGTCGCAATGGGTTTCAAATAATCAATATGGACTGAACACTTTCTTTGTAAAAGGTCACCTGTAGGCAAATGTCTACCCAATTATATTAGAAACCGTCAAGCTCATACAGAGGAGAATACCATTTTTCCATTTTCGGATGCAGCAACAACCCAAGCGTCGTTCTTGCCAGTTCATGTAGTGTAGTTTGACACTCGATGTATGTCACATCATCTGTTAAGCGTGAACATTAATTCGCCTTAATCAATTTGTTATAATGAACGTAGTAACTGCAAAAATCCGTTTATTTGGAACGGATGCCTTTCTAGAAAGGCCCCCAATTTAGCTAATTGTTAGAGCAAATGAAATCCCCAGATTCTGGCCTAACAATTAAACTGGAATTAGTGTTAAATATTTAAGCATTTTTACAATATCGGCATTTGAATACCTTACAACTCTACCTCCTCGGCTAGCCAGGCCAAACCAAGGACTATACAACATGTTATTTAAATGGACCAGAAATACTTTTCGATAATCAAATAAAAAATCTATTTCTATAGTAGCACTCCATTACTGAACAATTGTTTGAGTTTAGAGAGATGTATTGATACTTGCTTATTGTATATAATGTCAATAAAAGTACATATTTCTGTGGAATCTTTTCTTTTTAATAAATTGACTCTTTCCAACCTGCAGTTCAAAGCCTGCATAATTGAACCGTGACACAGTCCTTGTCTACATTAATTTACGGAAAAGAACGAACTCCAAAGAAAATGCTGTTAACATATTGAAACTACAGAATTGAAAATGAAAATTGCATTATTACGATGCTTAAATAGTGTCAATCCATTGTAAGAGTATTTTCGATTCCAAGTAAAAACCGAGTACAGATAATCACGTCTGATTGATAAAAATACATGTATTATACAAACAATCAAAAATAAATAAATTTGATGCAGCGTCTTGATGAAATTGTTTTGGCTTAACCCCTTCAAAGAGAAAAAAATCGATTCATATTGATTGGACAGAAACAACGATTGCCATAAAATCGGTAAAATTGCCAAAACATTATGAATACATCTTTATTAAAGGGCGTGTCTGATTCAGAAATAAATATGAAGTGACGTTCTTATTACTTTCTGGACGCTATTTGGATTAGTTGAAAAACATATCCATCAGGTTCCACCCGAAAAGGGGTAAAATGATTTTTTTTCCAAACCACATCTCTTAATTAAGTGAACAGATATCAACCACATTTCAAAGGAAATTTATTTTGGCGTTCCTTTTTTAAAATTATTCAATGATTTGAATTCTATAAATTATATGAATAATTGAGGTTGCTGCGACATTTGAAGGTGCGTAGGGAATATTAACGATACTTTGGTTTCGATGTGCCTTTGGGTGACACTTTACAAATGTTATCAAGTCATATTGATTGGTAAAAGGGGTTAACTAGACATTTCCATTCAAAAACGATTCCCTCCTAAACCACTTGACCAATATAAACCAACCTTTACAGGAATATATCTTTGGTGGTCCTCTTTTGAAGTTGTTCAAAAAATTAAATACCTTATTACAAATGCCCTATGTGATATGATGTTCCAATTTAAGTGTTATTTCCATTCTCCATAAAGTTCCCCTGATATATGCAGTTGGATATTTAGTAATATACCATCTCACAGATTATTCCTCAGGACAAATAGGAGCCTTTTTGTAGTACATCACCTGAAGGCTTACCTGGTATATCACTATTCTTTTATTATTTTCGCTTTTAATAAATTTAAAAAATAATTTATTCTTAATGATTATTAATGCTTTCATTAAAAAGACGAAGTTAATATAATTTTAGCGATATTGGTTAATTGCCAGAGATGCCTAAATTTGGGCTTGCATTTATGTCTTGTCCAGAATAAACACTAAGTCACTAGACTGAATGGGATATTTTGTTTTTGTTTAAGAGTCCGCACTTTTTGCTTCAGCAGCTTTAAACTATGTAAGAATGATTTTAGATCACTAGGCCGAATTGAACATAAAACATGTTACAATCTTGAGGCCGTATTTTTAATATGAGTATGTTGAAACTTTGTCAGAATGGGTGTTTTGATAATATATAAGCTTCGTTTTAATATGGCTCTAGTCTGGTTAAAACATAAGTAACTAGGCCGAATTGAATGGAAATCCTTTTAACACCATATATATATAGAGCTTACCAGAGCACAACGTCAGTTATTGTGATTGACAATGTGGTTGGCACAACTGAGGTGAGTGATCAAATGTTCAGACTGTAGTTTGCCACACAACCTATATTTGGTAGCTAAGCTGGTAGCGATGAGGGCTGTCAATCCAGGGGTTTTACATAATTATTTTGCTGAGCAATGATGTCAGCCAACCAGTAACACATGAATATGTGAACTGGCATCCCTGACTAGACTAAAGAATTGTCGAAATAGGTGTTGCACACCAACCAGTCAAACCTATATGTGTATATCTCAAGTACGCCGCCCCATTACTAAATTTACAGATGACATCACATTTGATTAATGCGTATTTCACCAAGTTTTTATCGTACAATTCATTGTTCTCTCCAAAGACGAACGTTTCATCCAATAAGCATATGCATAGCTCATAAACGTAAGCAGTCAATCAGAGTACACACACTTTAAATCCTATCTGAAAGAGGGTCAGCCAAGGAATTCCGTAGGAAATTATTTTTAAAACGTTTACTACTAAGCCATATAAGGCAGAACAGTCCTGCCATTGGCGTTTATGTCTTTTTTCCAATCAACATGGCTTGAATAAATCAAATATGCTAGAGGTTCACTTAAGGAGCATTTTTACATTTCTTTTTTTAAATTGGTCATATGCTTTCGGAGGAGAAGATATGTTCACAATAGTCGTATTAAAAGAATAAAAAGCACAGCAGCCTGGCGGCCATCATATTCTACCAATCAACATGCCCTGAAGATGTCTCATAGAAGGTAACTTAAGAAATTTCTATAACACTAGTTGGAAGTCAACTGGATAATTTCGGAGTAGATGATTTAATAATGTCAATATAGCCATATCAGGCAAAAGAGCCCGTTTTAACGACCAATCAACAAGGCTTGCAGGTATCTCATAGATGCTCAACAACGGATCATATGTGGCGTGTTTTGACATTTTGTGCCCAATTGCGGCAAACTTCATTTGCGGGGACAATGTCGAAAGATGAACGTAAAAAACACCGACAAATATGTGTATCAAATAGTTTTTTGGTCCGTTAAATAAATCCGACATATTTTTACAAATAGTTTTTTGGTCCGTTAAAAAAATCCGACATATTTTTACAAATTTCGCTGGAAATCTTGTTAACCGACAAGTAACATGTATGCAGAATCGAGAGCGTCGCTTTTGTTAAAATAGATAGAGTAAATAACTTCCCTTTCGTAAATTGACCTAATTAGCCGTGTTTACTTTGGATTGATATACAACTTGGGATATATTTCAACTCACATTTGATCAGCGCTGACAAAACTTATATTTTATGACCAGGTAAGTTATATTTATAGTATTTATCTATGATGGGTTGATGTTGCTCGATTAACTGGTGAAAAAAGGTCTGAAATGTAGTAACCAGAGGTGAGAAATCTAATTGTCAAGTGAAACAATATTAATAAATAGTGATGACCTTTGTTATATTGTGTGTGTAAACAAGTTTTTTAATCATGTAGCAAGTTTAAAACACAATTGTCATGGCGTGAAGCCAATCCTTGTGTGCATGCACAATTCCGTACGAATATGTCTCGTACATTGACATCTTTGTTAATGAAGAACTAGAGGTCGTGAAAAGGCACAACAAAATTAAAACTATCAAGAACACATATCAAAAGTTAAATGTCAGAGGGACCATTATATGTATCAGTGTGAGAGTATTAAAAATGCATTTAATCTGCTGCCAGATGAGAGAAAAATTAGATATTTCACACCTGCAATTATACATATGAACATTATGATGTCATCATTAAAACTGTTACCACCTGCGTTAATTTAGTGGTTATAAGGTCTGGCCCCACTTTAACACTGCAGTCCATACTACATATCATCAAAGACATAGATAATAGTGACCCTTCCCTTTGCAGATTAGTTATCCAATATTTCACATATAGACACTCATCAGAGAAACCTTTGAACACATTGTGGCACTTTATGAACAATTTTGCTTTTGACTTAATACAAGTTATTCCTTTTTTAGAGATATTCCATATTTTATACTTATTGTTTTACAAGTTATCTGCTGCAAATATGTTGTATGTTGGTAAAGTATTTGAAATATGGACTAAAACATTCTCCTTTTTCCTGGCAAAGATCTGAAGGGTTTGACATCAAGCTGCAGTAAAGCTTTGATTATGCACAGCAGGTATTTTACCCCCATCAAGCACAAGAAGTTGGCCCTCTATATTTCAAGACTCCACGCAAACATCAGTGCTTTGGAGTGTTGTGGATCTTCAGGTAATAGGAAAATACATATTAAATATATAAAATAACACTCATACAGTTTTTTGTTAACTGAAAACATCATTTTTCTTTATTCTTTTCTACTATTTATTAACAAATTAGAATTAATATAATAGAATTAACTTTGAATAATCATCAGACATTATAATTTTAAACAGTACCTAGTATGAAGTATTAAAGTTTTAACTACAAGCAATATAGTGTATTTTGAGTATGAAAACAATTCTTGGTTAGCCCTTCGCCCTAAGTTAATGCATTCTGACACATTCGCATTAGACGACTTTAAAAAACATTTTGGCATCAAAAGAAATTGCTTGGAATGAGCAATTTCTCCATTAGCCACAATGTTTTCAACTCTATTAATACAATATTTATGGCGATTTTTCATGCTTTTGCGAATATATTTTTAAAAGTCACTGCAGCAGCTTTATTGTATGTTAGAAAGCGTTAAAAACTATTCATTTAATTCAAAATAAAATTTCAGCTATGGACTTACCATGTAGTTTAATATGATGGAAGCTGGTCATACCAAATTAAGCCCTGATTGTCATTTTGGTTTATGGAAGGTATGTTCATAAATAAACGTAGATGAATAAAAAAAAAACAATCTTCCTTTTCCAAATTGTGAAGTAGCATTAATTTGGCCTCCAATATTGTAGGTCAAAGGGTGCTGAAAATATTCATATCAACTTTTTTAAACTGTTTGTAAAATCTAAATAATTGGAATCACAGGTCAAATGTACAGCTGAAAGCATTGGAGCCAGTTAAATGTAGGAGTTATCTATAAGCAGTTTATCCTCTTTCCAGTGTTGTTAAAATAATGTTCAGAAGCCATCTGCATCAGATAAAGGGTTTACACATGTATATATAACACCTTGGTTTAGTTTGAAATAAGTTTTGTTTACAAGTTAATTGAACTATTTGTTCAGCCTTTTTATATTAATGATTTTAATATGTTTGTTTTGTATATTGATAGAAATTTAAAAAAAAAAGTTTTTAAAAGCTTCAGATAAAAGAAAAACTAAGTTGTTAGTATTCAAAATAATCGACTCAGTGAGGCGATTCTTGTGAGTACCACAACACTGAATAAAAAGCAATAATATGATATATATTGTGATAATAATCTTATCTAAGACTGCACTTATTTGAAAATCGTCCAATCGGATTTGGCAGAGATTAATTTTAAAAATATTTGTTCTTATGTTTGCCATGGAAACCAGAAGTGTACACGGATCGAAACAATTTGAAAGAGTGTAAGTACTGACATTCAGTTGATGTTTGCTGTTACACAACATTGAGGAATTCTTGATATAAAACATGCATACATAAATATGATTATATACGTCTTATCACAATATATATTGAATCCTTTATATTAACTCTTTCAGCGGTAGTGAGAATTTTGCAAACAATACATATTCAGTTGATTGAGACAGTATTGAGATTTTTGCAAACAATATATTTTCAGTTGAGTCAGACAGTAATGATCTGTCTGACCTGCAATCAGCAATGTTTGCCGTTTGATTATCAATCTATTCTTAATTATAACACGAAAACTTTTTTTCAACATGGCGCAGAATCCTATTTATACAATTCGTCACTGAAAGAGTTCTAGGGCAAACTTTGTAAAACAACAATATATTGTGTTTTCAAATAAATCTAGTCCTTCCCATGGGCAGTTCCTTAACAAAGCATTGGTCCATCCGTGTGTAAGTAGACCGGTGGCAAGACAACAAAATCTAACTTCTTCCCAAGCTTTGTGTAGGCCTTGTATACATCGGTATCAAAATGTTCATCTGCTGCTGTTTCTTGGAAACCAATAACGACTGGAGGTTCCTGTATAGCCATGTACCAACATACATGTGCACATTTTTCGATATAGGTCATCACGTAATATCTTGATTTAATGTCGATTTCTCTCTCTATGGCTATTTTCATTGCGATTATCTATACAAGTAAGTAAGTAAGTAAAGATTTTAGTGTAATATGTATAAGAAATGTCTAACTGTTCAAATAAAAATTATATTTACATAGAGAGTACATTACCTATTACACCAGCCGTGTGTCCATAGTAAACACAACGTAAACAGTTTTAGCTATGTCCATCAAACCGAACGAAACCTACCTGTTTTATCAATGGAAAACAGGTAGAACAGTTTGGTTTACCGACAAATGCACGCTTTTTCGACGAAACCTTTATAGGTTTCGCAAAACAGGTTTTGAGTTTTGTGAATATGGAACACAGGGCAGTACTATGTACACACATCTCTCTACCTTGAGATGTAATTAAAAAACGGAAATCGAAACATATGTTAGCATGAACCCTTTCCTACAGACAACACATCTGCTAATTTACTCTGAAAACATCTAGGCAAATATATCAAACATCTCTTTAAATGGAAGTATATCATTAAAAAGAGTTGAAATCAGTTTAGCAAACAGAGAAAGTGCAGATTATGAGCAATATTTCCTTTTGCCAAAATTAAAGCAAAAGTCGTCGGCTGGCTTGTAATATATGAATACACATATGCAATACAAAGTACAAGGTCGATTTGCAATATATCAAACAACAAGAAAACACATATTTCTACAAGTTGACGTATTTTAGTGAAGAGTTGAAAATATTATAGATATAAAAAAAGATACTCTAAATGAATAATTTCGCCATAAAGTAAGAAGTCGTCTGTTCTTAACCTTTTACGCAGTTTAAAGTCGTCTGCATAAAAAAAGGATACCTCTTAACAACACAGCTGGTTGGCAATCTTGAAATCTAGAATAAATTCACACTTACATTAACTTATCTTTTCCCGAAAACCTTTCTTACGCATCTGCAGCAGACGACTTTATAAATCGGTGTAACAAATAGATAAATTAATCCAAATGTTGCTCTGAAATTAGCTCTATGCTCCCCAAAACAATTCTGATTAGTCAATTTGGAGAATGAATTTGATTCTGAAGAATCAGGTTCTTGAGCTCCAATACAGAACAGAACAGAACCGAGCAGAGGATTCTTGTACTGTATGTAAAAGCTATAACGTTTTCTGATTTGCCGAACAAAAAGGTTGATCATTATATGTTTGGCCGAATCCTTCAAACAAAATTCTGGCTCCAAAACTATGAAAATTGTGCTCAAGTATCTGATTGGTCAGAAGCTAATTCTTCCTCGATATTGACCAATTATAAGTTTTATTTGGAATATGGAGTTCATTTCTGAGCACAAAAAAACATTTTTGGGGAGGGACTGGGGGCATAATTAACCTAATTCATAAAGTGCTCGATGTGTTACATATTTCTGAATGCTCGCCAGCTGAAGACATGTAGGTTGTTAAACTGTATTTACTAACCGCTTTATTCAACACTTTTCAGTGATCTCGGGGGGGGGGGGGGGGGGGGGGGGGGGGGGGGGGGGGGGGGGGGGGGGGGGGGGGGGGG